>JZKD02S2309457.1:122896-160525 GCA_000966675.3 Picea glauca | reverse complement strand
AAGACTAGACGCTTGCCTGCACATACTGTGTATCAGCTCGAAGTATACCAACCCTGGTTTGACAATTTAGTGATTCAGGACACTTAAAAGCTACAATTTAGCAGCCTGACAACGTACTATGCCACATTGCTTGTAGAACTCATCAAATTATTTTCCACAAAATTCAACACCGTTGTCAGTTCTCATCACCTTAATCTTCTTATCTGTCTGGTTTTCTACAAGAGATTTAAACTCTTTGAATTTCTCGAAAACCTTTGATTTCTTCCTTAGGAAATATATCCATGTCTTCGAAAAATCATCTATGAAGAAGACATAATACATGGATCCACCAAGTGAAGGCACTGTAATAGGGCCAAACACATCACTATGAACTAGCTCTAGAATCCCATTTTCCCTTGTCACTCCAGATGTGAACCTCGCCCAACTTTGTTTTCCATATATACAATGTACACAAAAGTCGACTTCTAAATTACATGCAGGAAAGTATTCAACCATACCTTTGTTATGCATAGATCGAAGTCCTTTTTATTCGTGTCTCATCCTCTCATCCCATAGCATGGTTGGGTTGACTTTATGATGACTTTTTGAGTCAATTTGAATCAAATCATCCTGAGTTGAGTCAAGTCAAGTCGAATTCGAGTTAACTTCAGGAAAAATGATGTTGTTACATCCAGTCGAGTTGAAACTCCCTAGAAACTTGTATAGGGTCCCAATCCAAACTCCTTTCATTAATACCATCACACCTCTGACCATCTTGCACAAATACTTCTGAAATAGAGTCTGCATGCCAACATCACTCATCTTACTGAAAAATATCAGGTTTCTTTCAAAATATGGAATGTGTAGCACGCGTGGAAGGGTTCTACTCCTCCCATCCTGCAGTATCGGTCGAACTCTTACCCGTTCAACAATTTTTGTTGTCGATTTGTACCCCAAGAAAACTTATCCTCTTTCACATCATTCATATTCGTAGAACCATTCTCTATATGGTTTCATATTATAGGATTCTCCTAAGTCGATCAACAAAACATCTTGATCTGACTATGTACCAGTCGACACCAGGTACACATCTGTTGGAGATACTTCACACACACCTAGGATTTAATTTTTCTAAGGTTTTCCCTATGTTTATTAGTCATTATTAAGTCTCTATATTTTAGGGAGAATATTCCTCTAGGATAATATTCTCTTCAGTTCACACTTCAGTTTGATCAGTTGAGTGGATTATAGATGCCACATTGGAATTATCACCATGCAGCATTGGGATCATCACCATCTAATGTGCATTGTCCTTGGGATCATCACTAGACTAGCGCATTACTCATGATTCCCTGGTATCCTCCTCACTTCACTATGTTTCAGTCAAATAACTGAAGACTAATAGACTAGTTAACTCAGACTAGGTGGCAGTTCACTCCTGTAACTACCCAGGAGATTAGACTAGGTGGTAGTTTACTCCCGTAACTATTGGTGTGTGTCTAGATCACTCTATACCACCACTATGGTGCATTGGATTCTCCTACAATGTGAATTAGTTGATTTAAACATAGTATATCATGTGTAAATTATCATTCATTCATTTGGTTGATGAGAATTCTTCCATTCTTTCTCTCCTGCTTCTATTTTCTCATATTTTATCTGCAAATTGTGTATGACATTTTCTATCTAGATCTATTCTATGTAGGTTCAACACATTTACATAGTATCAGAGCTGACGTACTACTAGGGAAAATACACACCATATTATTTTTGCAGGTACCGAGGATTGAAGACAACGGGAAAATGGAATTTCCAAAAGAATTCATTCTTACACCGTACACTTTATTTGCATGGAAGGATAATATGATCATGCATCTTCGAGGCACAGGATTATACTGGTTAAACATGAACATAGAGACAGAGCCAACATCATCCATAGAAAAATCCAAGTATCTAAATCGAGTGGATGAAGTGTTTGTAACAATTTGTAGTCTCATTTCTCCTGAACTCCTCTTTTACATATCCTCATGTAAAACCCCCAATGAAGTCTGGACCACCATGGAAGGGATTTTTGGAAAAATGGGATGAGATGAGGGAACACATGCTCGAGGTGGAATTTCTCACATTGGATCCAAAAATCTTCGACAATCTCCAAGATTTCTTTACCAAATATAAGTACTTGTTGTCGCAACTCAAGGCTTACGGGGTTGATAAACCTAAGGAGGAGAAACAAATGGTTTTCATCATTCTCTCCAAACTTGGTCTAGAATAATCAGTGTTTGTATCCATATTTCATTCAGTTAGGTTCACCTCTAGATCCACCTAGACAATGCCCTCTCTTGAGGCCTTTATCGAGTCTCTAACACAAGAGCAGAACAAGCTCATCAATATGGAAAAAATCAAAGTCCCAAAGGCGCATGCAGTTACTGTGCAAGATGGTAGCGGTCATCAATATCATAAATATAAAGACAGAGACAAAAGGAAAGCACCTACAAATCCAAAGAAGGAAGGGTACTCAAAAACCTTCAACGATGCCTCTAGATCCAAAGGTGGAAAGGGAAGAAAAGGGGAGAAATGCACTTACTTCCATAAAGGATTCCATCCAAAATCTACATGTATGCAGAAAAAGATATATCTAATGACCCAAATACTTCAACAAAACAACCTTGGAGATCGTATCCCCGAGGATGCCAAGAAGAAGAAGCCAGAAGATCAAAATCCCAAGAAAGACAATTCTAGCCATGCTTTGATTTCCATCAACTCCTATCCCGATGATTGGATCATAGATTCAGGAGAATCACACCACATGGATTCCAAAAAAGAATTATATTCTTCATTGGATGCATGCAAATTTCATCCTATTATGATGGGGGACAAATCTCTAGTCAAGGTCACCGGCAAAGGAAGGATTGAACTCACAAACATAAGCTTCGAGAATGTGCTACACATTCCCAAACTTTTCGTCAATCTTCTCTCCATGTATCAGATGGAAAACTATGGCACTAGAAAGAGGGTCATATTCACATCTGATGTAGTGGATATCTATGACATGCAAACCAATTCCAGGGTTTCTACTGGTGAGGTAAATCATCAATCTAGACTCTACACATTTTCTGAATTTATTGAACCAGATTCTGCATTACAGCTTACCCATGTTGATGAAAGAAGTAGGATATGGCATGAAAGGTTCAGGCATTTAAATTTCATGTATATGCAAAAGCTTAGAAAGAAGGAAATGGTTGATGGTCTACCCGAAATCCACTTCTCCAAAGGAATTTATGAAGGATTTGTTCTTGGAAAACACCCTCAAGAGAAATTCAAAAAAGGAAAGACTCAGAAGGCTTCCTTTCCTTTATATCTGATCCATAGTGACCTCATGGGCCCTTTTTTGCATCCATCAATCAGTAAAGTAAGGTACGTGCTCATTTTTGTTGATGACTTCTCACACTTCACATGGATTTACTTTCTCAGACAAAAATCAGAGGTGTTTCAGCACCTCAAAGATTTCAAAGACCTTGTTGAGAGACGGTTAGGAAAGAAAATCAAATTTCTTTGAATAGATAATGGGGGAGAGTATGTAAACTATGAGATACAAAATCTTTGTAATCAGGCAAGAATTCAGGTGCATCACATGATTCCCTATACTCTGCAGCAAAATGGACTTGTTGAGCGGAAAAATACATCTCTAAAAGAGATGGCATCTTGCATGCTACATGCAAAGTCACTTCCATAGAGATTATGGGCTGAAGCACTTAATTGTGCAACCTACATCCAAAACAGATATCCCCATGGATTTTGCAAGGATAAGACCCCTTATGAGGCTTGGAGAGGCCTCAAACTGGAAGTGACCCACTTCCGTATTTTTTATTCACGTGCATGGGCTAGGATTCCCTCTGAGAAGAGGAAGGCACTTGATCCAAAAAGCATAAAGTGTATCTTTGTTGGATACCCCGATATGGTGAAGGGATATAGACTCATTGATCTTTCCTCGAACTGTCTCATAATTGAGTGTATTTTCCAATTCAAGGAAAGTGTCTCGCATGTACCTCAGCAGTCGCATGAAAACACTTTTGTTCTTCCACCTGTCAGAGATGATGAGAATGAACATGTCGACTCTTCTCCAGATAAGAGTTTTGATTCATAGGATTCAAATGATCCAGATATAGAGTCAATACAGTCAGATGTAGAGTCAATGCATCCAGATGTAGATGCAGATCCAGAGCAGAGGCCCAAGTGGACCAAGACTGCTCTTCAGGATGCAGGGGATCTTGTTGGGGATCCAGTTGATACTAGGAGGACTCAATCTGATTTCGAGGATCCTCCTATTGCACTCACTTTCACTAAACCTATGACACCCGGGCATCTTTTCTTGGTTCAGTCTTCATATCCACAATGTTATGGCGAGGCTGCTGGAAATACCTTTTGGGAATCCGCCATGCAGGAGGAGTACAACTCCCTCCTCGAGAACCAGACTTGGGATCGAGTTCCCCTTCCCTCAGGAAGGAAACTTGTCATGGGCAGATGGGTCTAAAGGACCAAGAGCACAGTGTATGGATAGGTTAGCAGATACAAAGGTAGGCTAGTTTCCAAAGGCTTTCAGCAGGTGCATAGCATTGACTATGATGATACCTTCTCTCCAATAGAGAATATGGATTCCATACATTTGGCACTTGCCATTGCAGCAGCCAAGGGATGGGAAGTCCATCATATGGACGTGAATAATGCATTTCTTCACTGTGATCTCTCTGAGGATATCTATATGGAGAAACCCCATGTATTTATACAAGATTCATCTTTGGTCTGTCGACTGAAGAAGTCTCTTTATGGCCTCAAGCAGGCTCCGAGGGCATGGTATTCCAAGATGGAATCCTACCTGTTGTCACAGAACTTTGTATGTTGTAAATCAGACCCGAATGTTTACATGCTCAGGACGATGGATTCACTTATAATCCTAGTCCTATATTTTGATGATTTGTTGATCACCGGCTGCTCAACTTCAATGATTGTTGCAGTCAAGAGGATTCTACATCACATGTTCTTGATGACGTACATGGGTCTGCTACATTTCTTCCTTGGACTCAAGATCATCCAAGATGCATCAGGAATCAAACTGGCTTAGGCCAAGTATGCATGATATCGACTTGAGAGATTTCACATGAATGATTGCAAGTCTGCTCCGACTCCTTTCCTATCAAGAGTCATACTTTAGGATGGTAGGGACACTCCACTGGTTGACAATACACTGTACAGACAGCTAGTGGGGAGCTTGTTGTATCTCACACACTCCAGACCATACCTCTCCTATGCAGTTGGAGCCGCATGAGCTACATTGGAAGGCTGCAAAGTGTATCCTTCGATACGTACAAGACACCATCACCTTTGGGATTTAGTATGCAGTAGAATCTATTTTGGACCTCATCGGGTTCATTGATTCTGACTAGGTTGGCGATAGCATTGATCACAAGTCTACATCCAGTTACTCACTCAGTCTTGGTTCCAGGCCTATCTATTGGTCGAGCAAGAAGCAAGATTTTATTTATTTATCTTCATCTGAGGAAGAGTACAGAGGGGTAGTTAACATAACCATTCAATCTATGTGGCTACAACATTTTCTCATTGATTTGGGAATTCAGTTTCAACGGTTGATCATCATCTGGTGTGACAACCCGAGCACTCTGAAGTTCCGCAGAGATCCAGTTCAGAGGAAATGGACAAAGCACATCGATATCCACATGCACTACATCTGGGACTTAGTACACGAGGGGATCATTGACCTACAGTTTTGTCCTTCAGCAGAACAGACTGCAGACATCTTCACCAAGACCTTCACTGAGAAAAATTTCCATTCTTTGTGCAGTCATCTTGGAGTGAAGGACACAGTTTCCTAACAACTGTCAATTCTTATTTTTACATACATTTCACTTTGAGGGTGGGTTTTTCCCATGAGGTTTTCCCTCGTTCCTCATTTATTTCATTGTATCTTTTGTATTTAGGTACCTAACATGGCCTCGTTGTCAGGACCCATTCTTTATTTTCACCATAGTGATGTTCACCTAGGATTTATTTTTCCTAAGGATTTCCCTATGTTTATTATTCATTATTCAATATCCTATATTTTAGGGAGAATATTCCTCTAGGAGAATATTCTCTTTAGTTCACACTTCATTTTGATCAGTTGAGTGGAGTCTAGAGGCCACATTGGAATTATAACCATGTAGCATTGGTATCATCACCAACTAATGTGCATTTTCCTTGGTATCATCACCAGAATAGCGCATTAGTCATGATTCCCTGACCTCCTCCTCACTTCACTCTATTTCAGTCAGTTTACTGAATATTGATAGACTAGTTAACTCAGACTAGGTGGCAGTTCACTCCCGTAAATTCCCGAGAGACTAGACTAGGTGGCATTTTACTCCCGTAACTGTTGGTGTGTGTCCAGATCACTCTATACCACCACTATGGCACATTGAATTCTCCTCCAGTGCACATTAGTTGAGTTATACAGAGTATATCATGTGTAAATTATCATTCATTCATTTGGTTAATGAGAATTCTTCCATTCTTTCTCTCATGCTTCTCTTTTCTCATATTTTCTCTACAAATTGTGTATGTCATTTTCTAGCTAGATCTATTCTATGAAGGTTCAACACATTTACAACATCTCCTCCCTTATCTGGAGTCATCTTTCTGTCAGTTGATTTCTTCTTGTCGGATCATGTACTGACTTCCATCGCCTTTGACTTGCAGTCCTTTTTGCAATGCCCATATTTACTGTATTCCTAGCATCTTCCTCTCGACTTAACTGGGAATTTATATCTACCCTTCAACTTAGACTTTCTACCAGATAATTTTCCTTTATCTCTATCAACCAGTCGACCTCTCACCACTAAAGCATCTTTGGTCGATCCTTCGATGTTCTTTCTTCTCATTTTTTCATTATTAGAGATGCAACCACGTATTCTAGTGCTAATGTGGTTGTATTACTCCCTATAGCCATGACTAAGTTATCCCAAGAGTCTGGAAAAGAACATAATAGGATTTAAACATCTCTCCTCCTCAATGAATTTAATGTCCACAGAAGATAATTGGATTAGAATGGTATTAAATGAATTTAAATGCTCAGTCACTGAACTGTCATCACTCATCCTCAAAAGATACAATTTCTTTTTGAGAAACAACTTATTTACTAGATATTTCGACTGCTACAAGCTCCCCAAATTGTTTCACAGTTTCTTGGTTGAATCTTCACCTGATACATTCAGTAGTACAGAATCTGCAAGACAAAGTCGAATGGTACCCCTTTCTCTTCTCTCGAGTTTATCCCATTCTTTCGTCGAAATACCTGTCGGCATGGTACTTGGACAGGCTATTGTCCATTGTTCTCGATCTACAAGGATATCTTCAATTTTAAGCTTCCAAAGCTCAAAATTTTGGCCATTGAATTTTTCAATCTCTATTCTCGAGCTACTCGTCATTCTTTAACACAATCTTTAGCACAATCTTTAAATATTTCTAATTTATGACTCTTACTAAACCTAGAGTTTAGCTCAAATCAGGGTTGTTAAACCAAGATCTAATACCACATGTTAGGAAAGGAGACACACTTCCACGCTAAACCTAGCAAAAGAGAGGAAGAAATATTTAATCAATAAATTAAATGACACAAGAAGCACACAATACACAGATATTTCACCATAGAAACCCAAACCAAAAAAATCAACATTCCTTGAGTGTTCTTCTCATTTTCTTATTCATTCAGAATAAAAGGTTACATGTATAACCTTGGTCCACACCTAAGACACAATCGACATCATACCCTTTTGATTACATAAGAACAACCCTGTAGCCAATTCTCCTTACATCTACATGACCAACAACCTCTAAATTACAGACTCTTGGCGAATAGTCATTCATCATCTAAAGATTCAAGATTCATTGGTTATATTTTTACAGCCTTACAACATGCCTTATTTATAGGATTTATAGCAGGAAAAAACCTAAATAAAAGGCACCCAAAAATGGTTACATATCCATGTAGATCATTGGCTACAAATCCTGTGAATCTCAGGATTTTGTCTTCATTCAGTCACCACATTCCCTCCTGTCGACCTCTTTTTATTTTACCTCTTCAACGTTTTCGATGTCTTTACCATGTCAAACCACCTCGACCTTCGACTTTGACTTTACCCAGTCTACTCACCTCGACCTTCAACTTGTTTTAGATCCACCTCGACTTTGTCTTTACCTAGTCAAACCACCTCAAACTTCAAATTCAACTGCCATTCGATCCACCTCAAATTTCACTGCAAAGAATATAACAACCCAACATTTAGAAGCCTTAAATGGGAGGTTTCCTAAAATTGATAAGGTTCCTAAAGGGACTCATGAAAATAAAGGTAGTATTCAAGTTGAACAATTTTCCAATAATACGAATTTTCCAGGGGGATTTAACTCCAATAATGGAGTTACTTATGGATGGTATTCAAAAGGATTGAACCTTCCCAAGGTTGAATTAAGGAAGTTTGATCGAACTGAGGTATTTACCTGAGTGAGCCAAATAGAGAAATATTTTGAACTACATAATACTATGGGTGATAAGAAAAGGATTCACATAGAAACTTTGAGCTTTGAGATAAAACGATATCAATGGTATCAATAGATAGTGAAAAGGAATCCCCATTCTTATCATTATACTTGGGGTTTATTTACAATAGACTTAGAAGGGCAATATGGGAAATCTTGGTAACAAGACTAATTCAATCATTTGACAAGAATCAAAAATTTAAGTGATATTGAAGATTATAATTCGTAATTTTAGGTGTTGGCCACAAGGGTGGATAACATAAGTGATGAATATTTTTTGGAAGCTTACATGGGTGGATTAAAAGAACACAATAAACATGAAATTTTCCTAAAACATCCTAAAAATATTGTGGAAGTTGTGCAATTCTCTTATTATATTCAAGCCAAGAATAAGATTACACACAAGTCTACCATTGGAGAATATGCATGAGGCAGAGATCGTTTTGGGGTTCAAAAGACAACCTTACCTCAATCTACTCGAATATCACAGAAGGAAATGGAGGAAAGAAGAGAAAAAGGACTATGTTTTGGTTGTAACAACAAATGGTCAAAAGGGAATAAATGTCAAGAAACAAAATTTTTCACCTTGGAAAATAATGATGAAAGAGGAGTAGAGGCATCTACACAAAGAAATGAGGAATAACTTGTCAAATTAAAAGAGAAAGAAATAGAGGCTAGCCGAAATTGTGCACAACATTGATTCAGACAAGTGAGAAATATATATTCATGCATCGGCAAGATTGTCAACACCTCAAACCTTGAAGATTGTAGGTTACATTAAGAATCAAAAATATATAATGCTCTTTGACTCAGGTAGTACCCATAACTTCATTGATAAAAGATTAGTAGAGCACCTCAATTTTTTTTTATATCCAGTGACAAATTTTCAAGTTTTGGTTGCTAATGGAGGGAGTATTGATTTTGTGGGAAATTGCACAACATTAAACTAAGAATGGGAGAATATAATTTGGAAATACCAATGTATGTCAATACCATTGGAGGTGTAGATGTTGTTCTATGGATTCAATGGTTGATAGCATTAGGTAAAATTTATACAAACTATAAAGGATTGTTCATGAGATTTGAATTGGAAGGAATTCAATATGAACTCAAAGGGTTAAAATTTCGACCTTCTCAAGTCCTCGAATATAATAGAATGGAAAAGATCCTAAAAAATGGTAGTAAGGGAGTTGTGGTTAAACTTTATTTTTTAAGCAAGAAGATTAAAATATTCCGAAGGAATTACGATGCACATTGGAAAATAATTGTAAGGTCTTCCTAGAAATTCTAAAGGTTTACCTCCATCTAGAGAAAGTTTTTGTTGGTTTTCTTTGATGATATACATATCTATAGAAAATCACGGGAAGACCATATTAAACATGTAATAGCTCCTTAATTAAAATATAAATTCAATACTACTGAAATAAAGTAATGATAAATTTGGGTGCTTTTTCCTTGAAACGAGCATCATTGCACGTACTTATAGTTAACATGCCCCTACAGGGTCTAACCAATAACAAAAATAACACTGCCATTTAATACAACCATCGATAAAAATAGGTCCAATCTCTCTAGCATTGATAGATAAAATGTGTACCAAAAACTAAATTTACCAAATGGGCATTCATAGATCATCTTCTAAATTAATAGAAATCAAGATGAAACATTGCAACTCTACTGCAACAATTTTCTTATTCTTTGGGTTTTTTGTTTGATAAAAATTGAAAACGCTGCAAATCAAACCCAAGACATAGTTAAAATGATTCAGATCCCAAAATGGATCCACCACATTTTTGAAAAGCTAAGATCTGAATATGGCTTCAAGACGGAAGGTATAAAAATATAAACATATATTTAGACTCTGTAGAGAACAATAGATACTTGAAGGCATGTTCATTCCATAGACAAAATTGTATGGATATTAGAATGCTTATAATGCAAACAAATAATTGGAAGTTACCAACAAAAGTTATTGGGCAAGGAAAAAATCATAACAGACCTACACATCAACACATTCCTCCCACCATGTGTCTCCCTTGTTGAATCATGGCAGATTGTTAACAAACCATTGCATTTCACTCAAAACATTTATAGCAAGTACTACCTTATTTTAATCCAATATACATTGGTTGCTAGTGCTCATATTTCCCCAAAGGAAGAACAACAAAGATAAAAGAGTATATATTGTATTATCACAAGGGTGTTATTTCCAATTTCAAATTGTATGGACCATTTTATTACTCTTTATAACACTTACAATTCCATAAACAATGCAGTTAATGTGGAATTCTAAAAGAAGACATGTGCCATATTTCAGCATGACATTGGCATAAAAAATTCCTTAGAAGACATGTATATCCTCACCATTTACACCTAATCAAAAACTAATTACTCATTTCTCCAACATGGCAATGATAGATGATAGATGAGAGGTTGCATTGAAACTTATGAGAAAAAAAATCTTGTAAATAACATTGTTAAATTGTCATTTCCTTATAATGTGAAATGCTCAAAACTCTATACATTTGACAGGAATATATTTGAAATTATTAACCCACTCAAAAACAACTCATGAAAATGGATGCAACCCACTCAAACACCAAAATAAAATAAGCAGCATACATGTTATTTGCATCATTTTTGGAGATGTCCTTTAATTTTCTCCTAGTGCACCCAAAATAGTACACCAAAATAAAGATGGATAACCTGAATTTGGACTATTCTTTATATATGTGTGACCTGAGATATTATTCAGGTTTGTTAATGGAAAACTAGCCAAAAGGGGAATGTAGTTCTCATGTTTGTTTTTCTCATAAAATTTCTGATAGCTTATCATTTTCATTTCCAGAATAAAAAAGAACATATAACATACAAAATCCACAATGAGATCGGACAACCAACAAAACTTTGAAATTGGATTATAGTCATTTTAACCAAAATGGTTTCTTATATCAAATAGAATGTGCTAGAATACAGAGTAGAAATTGATTATGAAACAGTTTTTGTCTTGTGACATTCTTACTTATGAAACAGTTTTTGTCTTGTGACATTCTTACTTCTCAGAAGGGTTTACATGATGATGCAACATATTTTAAAGGAGCTATCAACTGAACATTTGGAAATGAATCATTGTAACTAATGCTTATTTATGGTTCCCAACTAAGCATATTCCATTTGAATTGTCCAAACAATAATTGTTAGTAGAAATAACAAGATGATGAGCAATCAAGCCAATAAAACCTTGAGTGAAATTTCAGAAAGATCACTACGTTTTATACTTGTTTTGAAAAAGAGTAGCCTATAGTTGTTATACAAAACAAAAATGGCCAAGGTTTCATAGCAATTCCTTCGCATTCCATATAGCTTCATGTTATCTAAGATATTCAAATATCTATGCACACTCCATATAAAATCCATTAATAATGCCAACTAAACCTATGTCAAAACAGACCCTAAAAATATCAATTGTACCTCAGATAATCGTTGTATACATTTCAATAAAATCATAGATGGATAATGTAATTTTTTTTTATAATTCCATATGGGTGAAACCATTTTTTTTCCAAATGTACAAAAAGCATCTTCTATAGAAGAAGTCAAAATGAAACCTTTCAGAAATAGGAGAAATAAAATGAATTTCAAAGAAACCAAAAGGAAGAATATAACATTTAACTCATAACAACCATTTTATTAAGGTATTTGAAAAAATATTTTATGTGCATAGATGAAAAAAAAAAACGTGTTCCCTTGATATGGCCCAACACAACCAAAACGTTTGGAACATTTTTCTATGCATTTGAATCTATGAAACTGAAATTACTCACTTGCAATATAGCCTTCTAACCCATACATAGATTTAGGGTAGACTAGGCATCGAATTTAACTAAAGTGCAAGAATAGATTGTTGGCATTGATCATTTGACAGTCAGGTGAGGTTTCTACTGAATTGAGGATGATACCACCAACAAACAAGGAAATACAGGGAATTTCCACAACTACACAAATTTTAGAATCATATATTTATAAACAATTTCCAGGATAGAGTGGAAAAACTTATCTGTTGAATATTGCAAGCCAACAACCAGATGAGTGAGCGATTTCCACCCAACCATAGGAAAATCCACATTGGACACCACCCCTTAGCCAGGCTATGATACCACCAGAGTGAAGCAGCGACAACAATTCTGCATATTTCTTGGTGACAGAGCAGCACTAAGGTACCTACATACTTGCCCCACACAACATAAGGAGCATCCCCTTCTCTGATGTCCAATACCTCATAAATTTATCCTTTCATTCTATTAAGTGTGTGCATATAAGGTCTAGGCTATTATCTCAATTTTTAGCAGAGTTCTCCATGGTTTCTTGGCTTTTTTCTCAAGGTTTCGAGCTTCCATTCATGGATGGTTGGTATCTCATGGGATTGGCTCCATTTTTCCAATTTCTAACCTCTCTAAACTCTTCTCCACTCCCTTTTATCACGGCTCTCCTCTCCCCATTCGAATTTCCCTCATACATAATGGATAGAGAAATCAAACTCAACTTCTCTTCCTAGTTCCAAGAATGTAGGTGAGACAGTATGCTAAAATTTAGGAGTTGTGGCTTGGATTGGGGAATTAGTTTCATCCACTCCTCTTAACTCATTTTTTCTTTGAAAAAGAAATTTGAAATTGGGTGAGAATTCAAGATAGCATAAGGTAGATTATTTAAGTATAAACCCCACTTAGACCCCATCACCTTTACTCTCTTGTGGTATCATATCCCCTATAGGCACTCAAGCTCAACTGATCTTGGTATTCTTCTTTATTAATTGCAAAAAAAAAAGATGTGCAATATTCACAGCACCATGGTATGGTGTCAATGTGGCAGAGTTATAAATCATCCATGCAAAATATTTAATCATTTAATTACAAAAATTCCAAGAGTAAAATTTAGGGTATTACATTCCCTCCACCTTGGAATAAAAATGTCCTCGGTGTTCTTTATTGCAACAATGACCATGGAGAAAATAGAGATGGATGCGCCTCTCTCATGGCATCCTCCATCTCCCAAGTGGCCTCATTTGGCACAAAGTGCTTCCATTGCACTTTTACCCGAGCAATGGCTTAGTTCTATACCATTGTGAACTTCTTGTCTATTATGCACATGGGCTATGGTTGGAACTCTCCCTCTGGTTCCACCTGGATAACATTCCAATCAATAATATGGTTAGAATCATGTACATGTTTTTTAAGCAAAGATACATGAAAAAAATTATGTATTTTAATATTTGCAGGAAAAGCAAGTTTATAAGCTATTGGTCCCATCCTTTCCAAAATTTAAAATGGTCCACATTATATGAGTACAATTTTGGCATAGGATCCAAGCCTCAACAAACTATTGTGTGGTCTCACTTTAAGCTACAAATGCTCGCTGAGTTTAAATTATTTATGAGTCTGGTTTCTATCTGCGTAACTCTTATGTTTTTCTTTAGCTATATTCAAGTTTTGTTTGATCTTGATAAATTCTTGTTCCATGTCTTTCAACATTTTGGATCCAAGTGTAATTATATTCACTAGGTTTTCCCATCTTACAGGTGTATTACACCTTCCTCCATATAGTGCCTTAAAAGGACTCATCATTAAAGATGCTTGGTAACCATTATTATAAGCAAAATTGACCAAATGCATTACTCCTCCCATTTACTTGGTCTATTTATGACATACATGTGAAGCATGTATTCCAGTATTTGGTTTGTCCTTTTCGTCCAGCCATCTGACTGTGGATGATAGGCAATGCAAAAATTTAACTATGTACCCAATCCTTTGAATAGTCCTTTCCAAAATCTTGATGTAAACTTTGATTCTTTGTCAGAAATGATTGTGGTAGGTATTCCATGCAATCTGAATATTTATTTCATGAAAATATCTAGAACATTGACTTCTTTAAATTTGGATTTTATAGGGATGAAGTGAGCATTCTTGCTCAATTTATCCACTACAACCATGATGGCATCATGTTGTTCCATTGTATTCAGAAATCCTATGATAAAGTCCATACTAATGACTTCCCATTTCCATTTAGGAATGAGTAAAGGTTGCAACAAGCCTATTGAATGTTTATGCTATTCTTTAACCTATTGAAATTCTAAGAATCTCACAATATAGTCATCAATTTCATTTTTCATTCCAAGCCAAAAGTATTATTTCCTTACTGCAGTAATTATTTTCCAGTAACCTGGATGTCTTGAGTAAGTTTTCTTATGCATTACATCCAAAATAATTCTTTTTAACTCCTCTACATGAGGGATGTACAATCTATCCTTATAGATCATTAATCTTTCGTCAATTATCTGATAGCCATGAAATTTTTGGTTTGGTAGATCTTGTTGTAATCCTTCTTCTACTTGTAGAAAATACTCATCCTTACCCAAGGCCTCTATTATTTTGGACTTAAAATCAGATTGAAAGTACTGATAGCCACCATATGTATAGCTTGCATACTTCTTCTAAGTGCATCTGCTACCTTGTTCTCTTTTCCTTTATGTCTCTGATTTCAAAATCATAATCATTGGTGAATGATAACCATCTATCTTGTCTAACATTCTGTAACATCCCGCTCTTGCCCACACTAATCAGACTTATTCTTTGAGGACACTTGTGTGCAAGTAATCCGGTTCATTATACAATTGGTTGTTTTGATTATGATTATGAGATGTTGTGGATCTGATGATATGTTATTTTTCTATATTTATATCGAAATGTGTTATTGACTGGTTTCTCCTGAGTGTGCAGGAATCTGGACGTTAGAGGATGTCAATGGCATCGATGGATCTCCTTGGACTCCAGATCGAGTCAAGGAGTGGACTGTTATGGTTTGAATGTTTTTGATATTACAGATGTGACATATGACTAGATATTATGATGTTGATTGTTATCGATGACACGTTTCGTTAATAGATGCAAGTTGACAATAGCTTTCTAACGAGACTCGCATTAGGAGTAAAGGGGTCACACACGATAACCAAAGACATTAAGGGAGAGGTGTGGTAGCAGCTCTGCCACAACCTACTAGCACTCCCTTTGTGGATTGAAATGTAGGTTAACGATTACCTAGTTTGAGAGATCCATGATGCCACGAGGGAAGACTATGACAGTTGTTCACGATGATTCTAAAGGTCACACAATAAGGCAGGGACCTTATTCCTTAGAGGCCCTTAGTCTTCCACAAGGTCACTTGATGGAGTATTGACTCCAACGGTTTGACGTCTACCAAAATAAGTCAAAAGGAGAGTGGCACCCTTGGAGCATGTAGTGCGTCTTGAAGGGCACGTCGTGATTTTAACTCTAGTAATATTAATAAACCTAGTGCCTAGAAAAATATGCCTCCTTAGGACCTGGTTAGCCTTAAAATGAATAATGGTATGAGTAAAGTTTAATAACATATTTTTCCCTTAAAAAATGTCACCAAGCCTAGTGAATTTAAAACCTAGGTCTAAGTAGAACATGTGATCAAAAAAAAAAAATGGACATGTAACAAGAAGGGGGTAAAGAAAATTCAAAAATTAATAATTAAAGAAAACTTTTAATGAAGGATTAAATTATTAAAAGGGCAAATTGTTTCTTATGTCTAAACCTGCTAATTTTGAAACTTAAAGACAAAGGGGAATGCCTAACATAGTAGGGAATCTAGTCTTTGGAACCTTCTAATTGTAAGCTCAACTAGGTTTTAACAAACGTGTAAGTCATTTAAGAATTGTAAGGGAATAAATGGACACCGAGGAGGGTTTTTAGGAATGTTTTTAGATGGGTGAGGGAAATAGGCAAATTTAATTAATTAATAAATTGATTTCATGGTGCAACTAAGGGATCGGGTGACATAAGTATGGGGAGGTTTATCCTAATTAAATTTAATAAAAAAAATCTAATGAGAGTTTGGGAAACTAATCACTAAGAAAACTCTATAAAAAGGATGGCGGAGGAGGAGTATGGATCACGTCTGGTATGCGTAAGGTTACGTTGTCGGATTTTATCTGGACTGAATTTTTCTTGTGGGAGTTGGGATACCCAGCTCGGATAATGAGTGGCAGATCGACCTTGCGAGGCGAGTTGGGAGATAGCATTCTCTGGTATTGTGTGCATGACCCTTTTGTGGCTCGGGGGGCTCAGAGGGAAGAAGAGTACCCCTAGCATTGGCTGGTAGGTACCAGTGAGGTCTCGGTGGTTAGCAAGCAAGAGTTGGATGGAGCGCTAGTGCGGGACAGCCGTACTAGATACTGCGCCATCGGTTACGGTATTCTAATGAGATTAACTTACAATGATTTAGTTTCAATATTCCACTATTGTATAATGAAAATGGTTCGTCAATATGAATTCATAATCGATAATCATAGATTAAATTTTCTGCTAGATGTGATGTTGGATCTTCTTAATTACAATGTCAATCGATGAGTAGAATCATGATTTATTTTCAGAGTTCTTTTGTTGATCCAATTGGGTAAATAAAGTAGGTGAAGATAACGTTATGAGATTGATTTTACTTTTGTAGTTATTTTACGAGACTTGAATTATATTGTCTTTGAGTATCATTTATTGAATTTCGGAACTTGCTTGTGGCTGGAGATTGTGCTTTACATCTTAGGCTTTGATGGAGGGGATATCCCTCGCCTTACCAGATTTTTTTTTGTCCCAATTAGAGTGAATAGTGATCCAGTGCCAATTACCGTAATGTTGTATTTCGTGTGGCTATATACTTCTTTAGAACTTCAACATTTAGTTTGTGCAGAGATTTCGAGACAGGAAGATTGAGAACGGGTCTCAAATTCTTGTTTCTCCAATCACTACTCAAATTCTTGTCTCAAATTGGCGCATGACTACTCAGTATCTAACCACCTTACACAGCTTCTACTGCCCCCATCATCTGTATGCTACATGTTTTTTTTGTGTTTCCATTCTTCTCAGCCATACCTGTAAGGAAGGTTTTATGATCGTGGGGTTTTAGCTACAAAACCATATCGAGTTGGGATTGCTTGGCTCATTTTTTGGTAGCCAACATTTGAGTAGGTAATTTGTTTGGTATCAACCACGGAAATGCCTAAGAAAATTTCACCACTGGACATGCCGAATGTCCCAAAGGGAGAGTTGCCTCTACACTTAGAACTGCAGAGAACCATAGTAGTTTGTGCTACATATGCCCCTTCTCATATAGAGGGTATTCAATATTCTAGAACATACGTGTCCTACGGAGTTGATAATAGTTTAAGCTTGAGTGATTTCTACAAAACCACCTACGTTGAGATCCCTTGTGAGTATTGTGAATTCTCGTGGGTTCGATGTCCACCTGAGCAAACAGACCTTCCTCCAGGCACACTTACCTCCTGCACAACGCGTGCTTGAGTGAAATTGGGGCATTGGTAGGGTGTTTTCCTTCTACCTTGACTGTCTAATTAAATCTGGACTGAATCCTTGCACCACTGTGCTTGCCAAATATGGACTGATTCCTTACACCTGTGTGTCCTTCCCTTTAGCCGTTGCTGTGTTTTAACAATTCAATTGTGGTAGGATAAGAGCCTTATGTCTAGGGTGATGTGATTGGAAAGTGGCGGGTTGGGTAAATTATTTGCCTTTAACCAGATCTGAGTGCGTCAAGAATGGAGCGCGTCAAGAATGGAGCAGCGCATTTATAGTCATGAGGAATGGCCAGGGCGAATTCCTTTGCTTATAATGGTTGATTATTGGGTTAGCTTAACGCACTAAAAATAATATTTATATAGGGGAAATGGCAATAATTTATTATGGCAGAGATGTCAAGATGGACGCTAATTAATGGCAGTGGCAGTTCCTTGTTTGTATTCTGCAATTTCTGAGTAAACAGTTGTGTGGCTATTTTTATATAACAGTTTATTGCTTTAATATGGATGTTGTGATTACAACTGTGAATAAAACAACCATCGTACCCATTTTAATTGTGATTATAATGGTCATATAACAACTATCTTACCCATTTTAATTGTGATTATAATGGTCATATAACAGTTCAATTGATTAACAATTTTAATAGTTTTAATAGTTTTGCTTCAGTTTAATAGTTCCATTTTAATGGTGATTATAGCAGTTATATAACATTTTATTATGACTAACAGTTATAATAGTTTTAGCATCAACTCTAATAGTTCCATTGTAATTGTGTTTATAATAGTTATATAACACTTCAAATATAGTAACAGTTTTAATAGTTTATAGTTCTGCATCAGCTTTAATAGTTTCAGTTTCAATTGTGATATAATAGTTTTATTATGAATTAATTATGAATATAACAATTATCTCTTATAATAATTTAATTTGCACAGTTTTAATAGTTAAATTGTGATCATAGCGATTATGGCAACAATGTAATGAAAACAATGAATTTTTATTGAACGAAATGAATAAATTGGGTACATAACAATTTTAGTGGTTAAACGATGAATATGGTAATTATATCTTATGATAGCTTTAATTGTTTCCCTTTTTACAACAGTTAAAATAATTCCATTATGGTTATGGAATTTAGTCCTTCAAATAGTTTAACAAATTGCTTTTGCATCATATTAATGGTTTAATGGTGATCATTCCATTTATCTCTTATAATAGTTTTAATTTCCTTTACAACGGGGAATTAATTAAGGACATGTATAATTCATTAATGTCATTAATGGAATCCTCTTCAGACAAATTGTAATTATTAATTATAAGTTGTTTTATTCTTTATGATGTTTAAAGGGTTGTCTTATTTTAAAGGAAGGCATGGAAGTACTATCATAAGTTTTTATAGTCGTTGAGGTTGGATGCTTGAGCTTGAATAGTCCTGGGATGGTAAAATGTTAATAAGATACTTCTAGATAGTTCCAATTTAACCATGTTTTGTGTGTAGATTTCTTTGCGCCTTGTTTGGCTTGATTTAATAGAGTGCTCTTATTATAGTTTTTGTATAATGTGTGACAGTGCTAGTTGGTTTCGAACAAAGTTGGATTTTTTGTTTGGTTGAAGGTTTAGAGTTATTTACATTGCGCTTAGGTTTCCATTGCACGTGTCGTAGTGTGGAGACATGATTCCTTGAAATAGGATCATTGTGCGCGTGGATCGATAAGCGCATATGATACCTGGCTTGGGTCATGCGCTTCTCGATGAGGGTGTTGTTCTTCATTGTGATTGATGTTTTGTACATGGTTCTGTAACATTTTAATGTGATTGGTTTCTTGCTCGTCGTAAAGGTTCTAGTCACTTGTGTCGTTGATGCTGGTTGTGTTTGGTTGATCTTGATGTTGTTAGTAAGCTTAGTCATTTTTATTCTTCACCTGATTGAATGTTCGTATGTTGCCTAAGTTGAATGATGTGCTATTATCCTAGGTCGTTGTGTTGTATGTTGCATGATTTGCGTGTGTTGTGTTCATTTTCAAGTTGCGATGCTTGATTGTGTTATTGGCATTCTTGCCTTATGTTCAAAAAAAAATGTACATGGTATGCGTTGCATGTTGTCGTAATAGCAGAGGTTCTTACACATTCAAGTGAATCTGATCGAAAAGATTATTTAATCCATTGTAGTTTGTCAACAAAACAAAATTTCTACCCATCAAGTAGTGTCTCTACATCTTTAGTGCATGTATTATGGCTACAAGTTCCATGTCATGGGTAACATAGTTCCTTTCATGTTCCTTCAATTTTATGGATTCATAACTTACCACATGATTATCTTGAATAAGAACTCCACCCATTCCTTCTTTACATACATTTGTATATATTGTGAAGTCTTTGGTTGGGTCAACAATATTTAGTACCGGTGCAGTGGTTAGAAGATGCTTCAACTATTGAAATATTTCTTCACATTTAGTAGACCACAAAAAATTTACTCCTTTATTTTGAAAAGAGGTTATGGGATAGCCAATTTTTTAAAATCCCTCTATGAATATTCTATAGTATCCTCGCAGTCCCATAAATGACCTTATATCTATCACATTCTTCAGAGTGGGCCAGTTCATAATGGCCTTGATATTTTACGGATCAACTAATATTCCATGATATGATACGATATGTCCCAAATAATATATCTACCTCTGATAGAAATCACATTTACTAAAATTGGCATACAATTGATGTTCTCCTAGTGTCGACAACACCAATCTAAGATGTTCCTAATGTTCCTATTCTAATTTAAAGTAGATAAGGATGTCATCGATAAATATTAGTACAAACTTATCCAAATATTTGTTGAAAATGTGTTCATGAGACACATGAATGTAGTCGGTGCATTAGTAATTCCAAATGGTACCACCATGAAATCATAATGATTGTACCTTGTTCTGAAAGTTTTCTTATGAATATCCTCATCTTTAATCCTAACTCGATGATACCCTGATCTCAAGTCAATCTTTGAAAATGTGTTTTCTCCTTGTACCTGATCGAACAGATCATCAATTTGGGGAAAACAGTACTTGTTTTTCACTATCACTTTGTTCATTTGTCTATAGTCAATACATAATTGAAGAGTACCATATTTTTTCTTCACAAATAGTGCAGGTGCTCCCAAAGGAGACACACTTGGTCTAATATACCCTTTGTCTAGCAAATCATGTATTTTCATCTTCAATTCCATAAGTTCAAGTGTATTGTTTATGTATGGATCTCTTGATATAGATGCATAACCAAGCATGAGATCAATTAAGAAATCAATATCTCTTTAGGAGGTAGACATAGTATCTCTTCTGGAAATCTATCCTTAAATTCTTGGAGTTTTGGATAGTCTTCAATATTTGTCTCTTTGTTTTATGTTGTCTCCAAAACATGAACTGTGTATCACTGGAAACCTTTTCTGGCACTCCTTTTTAACTATAAGGATGAAATCTATCTAATAGAAATGGTTCTTGAAGTTCCTTTCACTAAACTTGGATTCCCTTCATCATCTATGTATTCAAATGTCTTATTGTAGAAGTCCAAATTTACTTTATGTGTTGTCAGCCAATCCATGCCAATTAAGGCATCATACGAACCCAAAGGTAAAATATTCAAATTCACCCTTGTGAGCAGTTTGTTCATTTCCACTAGGAAATCTTCCATTAATTCACTAACCTTTCTCTTTACTCTTGTAGCCAACTGAACTAACCAAGATTTCTTGTGTTTTCTTTTCTGAAGAATACATGTATCAACAATATTAGATGTAATGAAGCTATGAATAGATCTAGGGTCAATTAGAATAGAAATAGCTTTCTTAGCAATCTTACCATCAACTTCCACCACTAATGCCTCGTGGTCTATATGTCGATCCTCTAATGCAGCATATATTTTTGGAATAGTCTTTTCTATGTCCTTCACTATTGTAGCTTCTTATATAGTATATTTAGTCTTCTTAGTTTCATTCCTATGAGGACAGTCCCTGAGTAGATTCTCATCTCTGCATCCCCAACACTTGAGAGGCCCTTTCCAAGGCTCCCTTAGCTTTCCTGCTACTGACTCTGTTGGTTTGTTTCCACTCTGAGATGGAAAATTATGTTGAAATTTGCTTTGTGCTAGATGGTTTTCTTTAAAACTTCTTGATTGATTCTTAAACTACTGAGGCTTAAATCCTTTCTTCCTCTACTCAAACTTTTATTTTTTCTTTTCCTTCCTCATCTTGATGAATTTTGGTTTTTTCTTTCTTTGATAATAATAATACTTACCCTTTATTATTGTATCATAAATATTCTTAGGCTCGTGAAACTCAATATTGTCTCTGTATGATTGAGGAAATCCATTAAGGAAACATTGAATCTTCACTTTTTCATCTTTCATATATGGAACATACCTTATAAATTCTAGGAATTTGATTGCATAGTCATCCATAGTTAATTGACCCAATTTCATTTCATGAAATTCCTTAATTTTTCCATCATAATACCTCTCTGATAAATACTTTTGACGAAAGTACTTTCTAAATAGTTTTCAAGTGGTTTTATTTTCACTGGTATTCTTTACGTTTTTTAGATCCTCCCATAAGATAGATGCTTTTTCATTCAAATTGTAAATAGTCACTCTAGCTTTCATATTGCCAGAGCAATAATGCACCTGAAAATACTTTCTCATACCAAGAAAACATTCCTTAGCTTCCAAACTGAACTTCACCTCACCATTAAAGGTAGGTGGTTTTATCTTTCAGAACTCCCCCTATAAGTAGTCCTTGAAAATTTTCTTCGTCTTCTTACACCTAGAAGAAGGTTTGGACCCATTATTAATGGATTCATCAAAAGTAGTTGTATTCTGACTTGAATAATCTTCTATTGTATCAGTATCATCACTGGAGGTCTGATTTTTTATGCTAAGAGACCTCTTCCTTGAAGGAATTTTACCCATGTTTCTTGATATCTGACCCTATTGCATGTTTTTCTAAATCTTGGTCAAACTTTGTAACAGAAAGGAATTCAATTCCCTTTGTTCTTTGGCTTTGATAAGTTTCTCATCATCTTCTTTCAAACTTCTCACAGTCTCTACCATGTCTGGAGGAGACTCAAATTATCATGAGTTTCAATGTCTAGGATGTGTGGTGTATCTTCCATGTTGTATGTACCCAGTCTTTTTCTTTCTCTGTGAAAAACAATGTTATATAACAAAACAACAATGTTATCTTTTCATACATCTAAAAAAAAAAAAAATCAAGCCCATGCAACCCCAAGTGTTGTGAGCTCTCTCTGATACCATATGTGATAGTTCCTTCATTAAAATATAAAATTAAATAATGTTGAAATAAAGTAATGAGAAATTTGGGTGCCTCTTCCTTGAAATGAGCATCATTAAATGTACGTATAGTTAACATGCCCCTACAAGGTCTAATCAATAACAAAACTAACACCACCATTTAATACAACCATCGATAAAAATTGGTCCAATCTCTCTAGAATTGATAGATAAAATGTGTACCAAAAACTAAATTTACCAAATGGGCAGTGATAGATCATCTTCAAAATTAACAGAAATCGAGATGAAACATTGCATCTCTACTGCAACAATTTGATTATTATTTGGGTTTTTCTATTTAATAAAACTTGGAAAGGATGAAAATCAAACCCAGGACATAAATTAAAATGATCCAAATTGCAAAATGGATCCACCACATTTTTGAAAAGCTAAGATCTGAATATGGCTTCAAGACAAGAGGTATAAAAATATAAACATATATTTATACTTTGTAGAGAAACATAGATACTTGAAGGCATGTTCAATCCATAAAAAAAATTGTATGTACATTAGAATGCTTATAATACAAACAAACAAATTGAGGTTACCAGCAAAGTTTATTGGACAAGGACAAAATAATAACAAACCTACACATGAAGACATTCCTCCCACCATGTGTCTCCCTTGTTGAATCATGGAATGTTGTTAACTAACCATTGCATTTCAGTCAAAAAATTTATAGCAGGTACTACCTTATTCCAATCCAATATCCATTGGTTTCTAGTGCTCAGATTTCCCCAAAGGAAGGATAGTAAAGAGCATAGAGTAGATATTTTATTATCACAAGGGTGTTATTTCCAATGTCAAACTGTATGGGCCATTTTATTACTCTTTATAACACTTACAAGTCCATAAGCAATGTATTCAATGTGGAATTCTTAAAGAAAACATGTGTCATATTTCAGCATGATGTTGGCATAGATATATCATTAGAAGACATGTATATCCTCACCATTTACACCTAATCAAAAATTGATTACTCATTGCTCCAACATGTCAAGGATATACGACAGGTTGCATTGAAACTTGTTAGCAAAAGAATCATGTAAATAATGTTCTTAAACTTCCATTTCCTTATAATGAAAAATGATCAAAACTCTAGACATTTGACAAAAATATATTGGAGAGTATTAACCCACTCAAGAACAGCTCATGCAGATGAATGCAAACCACTTAATTACCAAAATAAAATAAGCAACATACATTTTATTTGCATCAGCTTTGGAGTTGTCCTTTAATTTTCTCCTAGTGCACCCAAAATAGTACAACAAAATAAAGATGGATAACCTAAATTTGGAATATTCTTTATATGTGTGTGACCCAAGATATTATTCAAGTTTGTTGATGGAAAACTTGCCAAAAAAGGGAATGTATTTCTCATGTTTGTTTTTCTCATAAAATTTATCGTAGCTTGTCATTTTCATTTCTAGAATAAAAAAGAACATATAACATACAAAATCCATAATGAGATCAGACAACCAACAAATCTTTGAAATTAGATTACAGACATTTTAACCAAAATTGTTGCTTATATCAAATAGAATGTGTTGGAATGTAGAGTAGCAATTGATTATGAAACAATTTTCGTCTTGTGACATTCTTAGTTCTCATAAGGGTTTACATGATGATATAACATACTTTATGTAATGTACCCAACCTCTAACTGAGCAACATTACGAGCAAAATACAAATTGAAACATAATATTTTACGCTTACTAAATTCTTGTAGCTTACAAGCTATAGATAACACACAAATTTAACCATGATGATCGATACCACAGTTCTAAGTGCATATAAAAACATATATTAAAACATGAATGCAACTACTCAAGAAAACAACAAACACACAACATTCATATAAACTATTTACACAGCAGAATATCATAATAAACACAACAGAAACTTATATGTCAATAGATATCCAATGCAATTGGCTTCATACGAAGGATGAACCTCCCATCCATAGGAATTTATATTCATCTTATCTCAATAGAAAGCCACCCCCGAGTTGAGGCTATGAGTCCACGAGAATATATGTCCCTCTGGCTAACCAATATTCACACATAGTAGCCCCAAAAACCCAGGTTCCTCTCTATTCTCCACAAACTACACAACCCAAGGAATGGGATCCCCCTTCACTATACACATTCCCTTGAGCCTTCTCACTTCCCTCCAGGGCTTCAGTGCATCTTATTTATCAATAATCCTCCCAACTACTCCAGGAGTGCTCACAACAGCCCTCACAAGGCCCTTGAGTGATTTTCTCAACATTAAAAATGTGTCATAGGATTACAACCTGATTTACAAGCATAGAGGCCTCTTTCTCAACATAAAACATAGCCCAACAATGGTTTCCTTCAATCCCAACATGGTTGGTTCTCTTCCCAACATGCATCTCCTCTCTTGTTGTCCCAAAATCTGCAAGTAAAAACTGCTCTCCATGCAAAAATGTGATTGTCCAAAAACTGCCCCCTTGGCCATACAAATTTCCTCTCCTTGTTTTCTTGCTTGAATTGACTTACACTCTTCCCAAGTTGATTTTACTCATTCCCATGATCTCCAATAACTATGGGATGTGACTCCTCACACCCACCCTCTTACATGAATTCAACGATTGGCTTTGGGAGCACTCAACAACAATTTAGAAGGTTTATACACAATGATAATAATTCAGAAATGTGGGTTGGATTAATAACCATGAATAAATCCCCCTTGGACCCCTCTCTCTTATGGAATCATATCCCCCTATATTTATTCATATATTTTGTATTGCATCCAGCGATTACTATTTTTATTGGTTATTTCAGTGCACATAATATACCATTCGGCCTTCAGCCAAATTAAACCAATACAGGCTCTTCACCCCAACACATTGGCTCACTAGCCTAAATCACATTTATACAATTACATTATAATTTACAGGGATTAAAACTAGGGATGTTACATCCCATCCCCCTTATTTTTGCACTGTCCTCAATGCACATCACCTTATAGGTGTACATTCATCTTACAGTTTCGGCTCCCTGACCATAAATCAACATATCAGCTCTCTGGTCATAAATCACAGAGAAATTCCAGCTTAAACAAAATTACACAACAACTTTGGCCTAAAATCATAGATACATAGGAACCGTGGCCCAAACCGTGTAAGATAGATACACAATTCATCATTCTGGCAATAATTCCAACCAACAGTTTCCCAATCTTCACATCCTGCACCGCTTTTCTCTGGATTCGGCTGCAATATTTTTCATACTTTGTCGATTCCCACAAGAATTCCAACCAATAAACTCTCCTTCCCCTCAACCTGTATTAGCCAAGGAAGTGTACCCCCTTCTTTGCACTACAGTCCCTCAGGTTGTACCACTTCTCTTCCAAGGTTCTAGCATTAGGTCATTTAGGAAGTATCTGAGTTGTGGCTCTAGGAACTCCAATTGTGATAATGGAATCTCCATATATCAAATAGTTTTAATCATTCCTCTTGTACAACATATTAACACAACTCTGGTGGAACAAAAATACACAATCATGACATACAATATCATGCAAGTACCCATAGCAATCAAAACATAACACAATCAACTTAACCATACATAGCGATGACTAAATAGACACACCAAATCATTCAGTCCCATAAAAAAAAATATGTAGAGATGCCATTTAGGCACAACAAGTAATAAGGAATAAGGGAAAACTTAAAACACACTGGACAACAATCAACCCATCCTTGATCATAATTAACACATTGATTACAATCACTTATTCATATGGTTGTTGCTCTATTTCACGAGCATCCACAACAAGAATTTTAGCTCATTGTTCTTTTCCTGACACACCCTTATGATTCCCACCACCATGTCAAATGCATTATTTATTTACCTCCCCTTTCCATCCTCACCCTCCAGTCTCATGTATCTCCTTCACTACTACATGATCTGTCGGGCGATCCATCATTTTCCAAGGTGTTCTTGTGCAAGGGATGCACCAACTCACTACTAGGTTTTTCACTGAAAATTTGTAACTTGTGGAAACCATAGGGTTGTAGTGTCATACAAGTAGGCTCCTTTCCAAGATTTCCATCTTTAATAGCCATCATCTCCTCTGTATCACACACATACATTCATCATGATATATAATCATAGCAATTTTACATCCAAAATTGTTTTACATATAGGATACTAAGTTTCCCAAGCACAAGATTTCTTCTCAAGAAATTTGTCTCTTGTAACAACATGCATATATCTTCCTTATGGGATTACACCACTGCCAAATCCAAGACCATTTGTCCTACAATTTTTTTCTCATTTAATTCAGCCAAACAAACCGTGATCATATCATAACAATTTTCAATTATTAATTTTCTCATATTGTTTTATACAGAAAAAACAAATTTTCCTAGGAATGATATTTTTTCTCATTATGTTTGGCTCTTGCAGTTGTAAATGTCAGTCTTCCTTATGGGATTACATCCCTTCCATATCCAATACCAATCTTCCTGCAATTTTTTTTTTAACTTTCTTCCAGCCAAACAAGATTGTTAACACTCATGCACACTTTCAGCAGTTCAAGAAATGATCTCAAAATTGTAATTTAAAAGCAATGTAATCATTTCCAGTCATTATTCACATTAAAAACGGAATTCAACCACTAATCATACTATCTAGAATGAAACCATCATTCACTGAAACATATGAATTTAGTCCATGAAGTGATTTTTCATAATTATATTATCTAAAAAATTTCATCACTTCCAACTATTATTCATATTAAATGGAATGAAACCACCATTCCTCACATATGCATTACCAACACCCAAAATTTTCATAATGCAATCAACCATTACCAATTTTCCAATGCCCATGGCCACATTTCCCAATGCATCCTTGCATTGACTTCGGAATGGTATTCATTGCTACAACAAGAGTAATGTCTCTTTGACTTAACTTGGTTATGACCTCATAACCAACATAACACAATATGCAATCACATTTCCCATAAATGCATTTAAGCAACAAATAATATTTGCATGCTCAAGGCCTCCTTCCTTTACATCAATTCAAATACTTAAAATTCATTGAGGGAATTCTTACATCAATTCCCTTCATCATTTACACATCATAAACAACCCAAATGCATACATGCATGGTTGTTATCACATTACTTGATGCTACTTGATCGTTTGATATTTTGTAGAAGCTCGCAGGATCCTTTCACCAACCTTTGATCAACATCTTACCACCATCCTTTGTCTTCATATGGATGGTTTTTTACATATATAAGCAACATCATCAACATTGTTTTCATCCATTCTATAACCATTTTCTTGGATACATAATCCATCACTAGTCATACTCAATATCATGACATCATTATTCACACATAGCAATAGGCCATTCTCAGTTTACAAGCATGCAACATGCATGTTCAGGCATGTCCACATTCACAAATGCACATCGCTATGCATCAAGAATTAATATTATCGTGCTTCTTTCATGTACATGCATTCTATCTTTATTGTATGCATCATGCATCAATTCTATCATTCACTCCAATGCACATCTATTTTATATTTAATTAATTATTTAGCTTTTTTGTTGTATATGGTTTTCCTTGAATTTATGCAGAACCATGTTTCCTTGTGCATTGTGTTAGCACTGAGAGTCACCCTCTGACTGCAAGAGGATAAGCCTAGTACCCATCAAAAAAGGTAAATGGATTAAAATGGTTTGAGTAGGTGGATCAGTAATACTGTAGGGAGAGGAAAATATAGCAGAAGTAACTGCAGATCAGTTCGAGACCATTGGGCTATGGAGTCATAAGTATCGTGAATAATGAAGGCATTTAAACTGCTTATCAAAAAAAGGATTTATGTGGTGATGAGGAGAAAGAAGATAGAAAATGTCTAAGTGGTGAACCATGAAATATGGGCAAGATGACAGTAGATCCTCTACTGCCTCAGGAATCCATAGATCAAAGAGATGCTACATCCAGACAAGAAGAAAAATAGAAAATATCTTATGAACCATGAAAGATGGGCATGATGACAAAAGATCCTCCATTGCCTCAAGAATCCATAAATCAGAGAGATTACATCCAGACAAGAAGAAAAATAGAAAATATCTGATGAACCATGAAATATGGGCATGATGACAACAGATCCTCCATCGCCTTAGGAATCCATAAATCGGAGAGATTACGTCCAGACAAGAAAAAAAGAAAGAAAATATCTGATGAACCATGAAATATGGGAATGATGACAACAGATCCTCCATCGCCTTAGGAATCCATATATCAGAGAGATTACATCCAGACAAGAAGAAACAGAATAGTATGTAAACTAAGAAGATGGTCTGATAAAAACAAATAAAACGAATCTTCAATAACATAATATTTACAATCCAAGCCCTCGGTCTTACAAACTAAAAATACAGAGCCCTGCTCCTAAAACTCTCTCGTCTCTCCAGCCTCTGAAAACACCTCCCTTTCAAAATCTTAAACTGATCTATTTATAATCAGATCGGTCCACAACTATCAGGAGTGTGACGTGGCCATCTCATTCAAATCTTTCATCTACGCATCCTTATGTCAGACTGTGTCTATGTTCTCCTGTCGTACACAAGTTCAGAACAGTATGGGTCTACAAGAAGAAACCATCCATTGTGGTATCTCGGGTTGAAAACTCTATCTCCTTGGCCATATCTTCCATGCCTTCTATTTATGGATTGAGTTGAGGCTTCAGCTACCAATCCTTTTTCATTAACTGAATCCTCATCAAGATCGGAGCGCGGCTTAACGTCTAGGGGGTGTCCACGTGTTGCTCTCGAATTTTTCATTATATAAGCACGTCATTGCAGGGCCGTCATAACCAGTTTGAATGCACACCGCTTTTGAGACCACAATTCACCACCTTCCTCCACGTAGCTCTTTCGCTATACCATGGATTCAATTGCGGGACCACTCAAGAATTTTATCGTTTGAGCATATTCCATCCCTGCAATGAAGTGTGTCCTTTGATCTGGTCGCGATATGTGATCTGGGAAAGACCCGCTTTTATTGCCATGCATCGCTCTTGGATGGACCCTGCTTCCTGCTATGAAGATCAATGGCTCACAATTACTTCGGGAGTTTAGGCTTCGGATCTTTTCAATGCATAGCTCTTACAATACTCTGAAGTTTTGAATTCACTAAGTGTGAGAACTGGCACTGCGTGTCCTCTTATTTTGGACGACCGAGATTTACTTCAAGATTTTGGGATTCGGAAGTTTTCTCCTGCTTGCTCTCGTAATTCTCCGAAGTGTCGAATTCCCGAAGTGAGAGATCTGGTGACGCGTGGCCTTTTGATTTGGACAACCACCTCCTCGGGATCATGATATGTTTTTTCTATTAGGGCTTAGCCACGTGTTGTTGTTTGATATGGCCTCGTAAGAGCACATAATTTCGGGGTCATCGAAAGCGGTTTGGTCCCACACCGCTTTAAGGCCCGAAATGCACCACTTTCTGCCATGTAGCCTCCCCACAATACTGTGGTTTGGATTTCGGCCCACCCTTCAAATTTTAACACCCGTGCAATTTTTGGCACCGAAATTACTAGTGGTTGTCAATCCGATCGCAATATGTGATCTGGAAATGCTTGTTATTTTAGCGCCCCTACCAAATTTTTATCCACCTGCCAAATTTGGAAATCCTGGTCATTGATTGCCAGGGGACACACGTCAACATATCAATAACTCTGGAGAAATCACTTTGAGAGTTTTCGATTGAGAGTTGAAACTCCTAGAGCCCGGAGAACCGGAGCCTAGAAGGAAATCTCAATCGTCGGATCGAAAGGGACACGTGGTAGAGATCTATTGTCCTCAGGTGAAAGTACGGTTCGAGATTTGAGGTTCCCGAGTCCCAAAGAGCAGAAATAGATCTGGACCATTAGACCCAGAGGAACACATGACGATAGCTCGTAGACTTTGGAGAAACCACTTCAAGAGTTTCAAATTGAGAGTTGAAACTCTTGAAGCCCAAAGCACGGAATGGTCGAAGTTCCAAAGAGCCGAAGGGCCGAAGCGTCAAAGGGCCGAAGAACTAAAGAGATATGAACCGTCAGATCCATAGGAAAGGTGGCGTGAATCTATGGATTCCAGGTAGAGACCTGAAGTGAATGTCAACCATCATATCGTTGAAAGAGATCTGAACCATCAGATCTAGAGAACAGGTGGCATGAATCTATGGATTCTGGGTAAATACCCAAAGTATACATCAACCGTCAGGTCATCCAAAGTAGATATGAATCATCAGATCTAGAGGAAAAGTGGCATGAATCTGTGGATTCCGGGTGAAGATCTGAAGTAAACCTCAAGCATTGGATTGCCAAAGTGAATCTGAGCCATCAGATCAACAGCTTCGAGAAATCCATTTGAGATTTTCTCAGTTGATATTTGAGATTCGTGAAGTCCGAAGTTCTGGAAATTCGAAGTGAATCCCAATAGTCCGATCAGCCAAAGTAGATCTGATTCGTCAGATCACCCGAAGTAAATTTCAAGGGTTGGATCGCCAAGGTGAATCTGAGTTGTCAGATATTGTTTATTCAGGAGAAGGCAAGGATTGAGTGTTGAGAATTATGAAGTCCAAACTTCCAGAAATCTGAAGTAAATATCAACCGTCCGATCAGCTGAAGTGAAGTTGAGTCATCATATCATCTGAAGTGAACATCAAGCATCGGATCACCTAAAGTAGATCTGAGCCGTCAGATCCAAGGGAGACATGGCGAAAATCTAAGAACTCTGGATAAAGACCCAAAGTAATCCTCTATCGTGAGATCAAGAGGACACGCGTCAGTGGATTATAGCCTCTGGATAAAATCCATTGGGAAAAAGGGTGAAGTTTTAGATTTGAGATCTCAGAAGTATGAAACCCGAAGGAAATCTTGACCGTTGATCGAGAAGAGGGCCACAAGACCATTGATCCAGTTGAAAGGTCAACCACCCAAAGTAAAGCCAGGGTCATTGATTAGGAGGATAGGTGTCCACAGATTGTTAACTCGGAATATTGAAGTACAGAATAGAGAAGGGTTTTGAGAGTTGAAACTCTTGAAACCCGAAATCACAAAGGAGATCTTGTATTTTTATTTTGCAAGAGGTCAGATCTGATCCGTAGGTCTGAGAGGGGAAAATCTAAACCTCCTATTTTCTAAGTACCGTCAAGATTGGGAGATCAATGGTCCCGTAGCATTGTGGGGATAGGAGTTGCATGAACATTAAAAATTTGAGGGTGGGCTGCAATTCAAACCGTGGATTTGAAAAGAGGACACATGTAGGCTCGAGGAGGATTGTTGGACAAAAATAAGTTTAATTCAAACTGCCTTTTGCCGCGTCCGCAATCACGTGGTCCCGTAAGGTCATCTCCCAAGGTCACATCAAGAGGGGGCTTATCCAAAAAAGGAGATAACGCCTAGTACTATGATATTTCGCAGGGGAGTGAAAGGGAAGGTCGTGGGTACCCTTAAAACTGCACCAAGAAGCCGAAAGGTTCTATGTTTAATTACAAAAAGAGACAATCAAGGTCTCATAGAGTTATTTGGCTTCATAATCGGAGATCCTTGACCAGGAGGTTGGACTGGTTCCCTAACTTTCCAAATTAGAAACCATGAATGGAGATTTTTTCCTTTAAGAAAAGCGAAAATTTTATGCCTCGTCGTGGGTGTGTTACAAATTGGTATCAAAGCATGGTTACAACACTATCCTGCTTGGGCTCATGTACGATTCGCGTAAGGAGGTATTGTTATCTGCATTTACTCCTTTAGGAGAAGGACTGCAGATTGAACCTGTGATTTTGGGAATTCTTGTTGAATTTCAACAGAAGAATTTCTCCATCCCTTTATCTAAGTGATAACTACTTTTACCAGAGTAAGGATATGCTAATTAAAATTTATAATAAGACTTGAATGTGGATAGTTGAAGGTGGCAGGGTTATGTCAAGGGCAGTTGAAGCCTGAAGGACAAATGACCTGGTGTTCGTAACACTACTTCTAAGCATGGGCAGTTGGAACTTCTGGAACTAATGATGGTGGATTATATAATGGTTAATACCTTTGTGGGAATAAAGGAATCTGATAAGATCAGGTATGATCCTTGGAATTTATATTTACTGATTTAAATTGAAATCAGAGTATATAACCCCTCATGACCAGAGAAAAGTGAGATGGGTAAAACCCTATGGACGCTAAGGCAAGAAGGTTTTATTTCTATACGTTGTTGCATAAAGAGGAAAGTGACCCTGGTTGGGTATTTCCATAAGAGAAGGAAATATCAATACGAGATATGACTGTGAGATTAGTTCTGTAAGTGACTGAAATCTCAAACTAAAGGACACTAATGATGAAATTAAAAAGAATGTGTGAGGTAAAAAGGTGCAAGAGATGCACCTACTTATACACGAATGTGTATACATGATCATAAGGATGATTGGAATATCCTTGGGAAAAAAGATATAGAAGCCTGATATGTCTGTGTGTGAATGACATGGAAAAAGTGTAAGCAATAAGCTAGCAGGATGAATACTTATCTGTGTTTAATTATGCTTGAGTGCATAGGTTTAATGCATTGTGGAGCTTCCTAATATGAAGCATGATATTAATACCAATTAGGTATGAATGATATTGAACGTGCAAGTGATGCACGTGTATGATGTAAGAGTATAGCTATAGATACAATATGGTTTCCCTGGTGAATGAAATATAAAGAAAAAATTGCTCTTGTCCAAAATAAATGAATACTATGGATGCATGGTTGACTCCATTCCGAAGAGTCATGAAATTTATGTTCCAAATAATAGCTTGAGGGGGAATATATTCCCTTTCCTCTGTAAATACTAATATAATTAGATAAATAGGGTAAATGAGAAAAGATGATTTGTTGTCATAATAAGAGGCAAATGATTATGCCTTTGAGAATCACATGAGAAGGATTGTGAACAATCCTGAGTTGACTGATCTTAAAGGTAGAGATGTAGATGGCTTGTGAAACATACCTATGACCGCTACAGGAAGGTTTAGGATTGTGAATATGGTTAAGTACATCATGGATGTAAGTCAACAAAACCAGAATATGTATGGATACATAATTTGGGTACATGACAAAGATGCATATTTATATTCCTTATGGGATATTTGGTAAACTTTTGAAGCTAACTCAACGTTGAGGCCATCATAAATAGTGATGGATATGTAATAAGGAAGTTGCATGTTGAAGGATTTCCCTATAGAGGAACTGTGTGAAGACTCTATCGGGAAAACAAAGTCACAACCTTAATGACTGCTAAGAATTATATATATATATATACCAGAATCATGGATTACGTTTTGAAAAACATCATATAAGGAATAGAAGACTAATAAATGAATATTGACCATTCTGATAACCGAATGGTAATGTGTAGGATGCACAGGTTCATGATCCATTATGAAAAGAAAAAAATTGTTATTAAAGCATGTTGTTGTATTCCAAAAAGGTTAGGGTGAGGCCTAACCAAGGTTGCTCAAGGAAAAGAGTAGGAAGATCCCAACAGGGAGTAAGTTGCAAAAGCAGAGAAAAGACAGTGAGGCCTTAAAAATAACCCAGATGGGTTGAAAAGTCCTAGGCGATGTAGAAAGAATTTGAAGAAGGGGAGAGCCTCAATTCTTTTATTGTTGTGTATTATGTTTTTCTGTGATGAGAAAGCTAGTACACTAATGAAAGTAAATGTTTTGACACTGTAGTGATGAGGATTGTATTATTACAGAAACAGTTGAGAAATGTCAGTATTTCACTCATGAAAACATTAAGGATAATGTGATGAAGTGCATACATATATGTAGGACATGTCTGAAAATGTTTTATTAATTTAAATGCTATGGTACTTACATTTTTAATTTACATGACGACTAATGTGTTTATGATGTATGTTATGTGTACAAAGAAATAGATTGGAACTGTTGAGAAAGACAGTTGCCAATAATGAACAACCTCAATCAGAGGATTACTATGAGAAGGTTCTTGTTGAAAGATTGTTGAAGGGACTTTAAAAGTCCCCATGGAGAACCACTGATGGGATAATATCATAGGGGGTGCTAACAGCCAAAATAGGTATAAAACTTTTCATGCCTATGTGGCACAAGGTATGAAGGGATTGGGTAAGAATCCCTTCTAAAGTATTTTACAGTCTTAATGTTATGTATGGAATGTTGAAAGGCAGTTGTATGCCTTGGATACCCAAGTAGGGTATGATTCAGGAAGGAAAACCTGAATGATGGAGGTGTGAACCTCTGGTAGTAAATACTGATAGTAATCCTCGGAAGAATTCATGAACTGATATGTCATGAATACATGGACCAATCAAGGAATGATTCGAAACAAAAGTGCTCATAGATAGCACATTGAATGGAATTGCTTCCAGGAAATGCATGTTTTCATAAAGGACAGACAATGGACTTCCATTGAGGAAGGAGGACCTTCCAACATCTCTAATTGCATTGTATAGGTGTTAGAGAAAACCAAAATTGGGTGGCCATGAGTGTTGGCACCCTGGTTATTAATGAAGGAGGAATGCATAGAGGAATTCATGTGAAACTTGTAGTTTCATATGTACCGAATTAGAATCGTGATCATCTTGTAGCTAGAAGCATAGTCCTACTACAACAATGAATGGGAATGAATAAACCATATGGTGAAAATCTTGGCTAATCTCCAACGCACCATGACAAAGTACTTGTTGTAAAGTATGGGAAAATTAAAATCAATGCAAAGGTGCACTGGGTATGAATGTGGCCATGAACGTTGGCACATTCATTAAGGTCAATCGATATCTAAATTACATTCTGAAAATTTTGGTAGGTTGAAATGATGCATAGGTAAGGGATGATGTATCATTTTTTCTTGGTATCCTTGAATAGATGAAAACTAACAATTTGTTTGGCTGGGGAATGTTGAAATTGCAGGAGGAAATGGGTCTTGGATATGGCAGTATTGTAAGCCCATAAGGAATACCAATTGCCTACTAAGCCAAACTGCAAGGAATGGTATTTCCTTTTTGAGAAAGTGAATTTGATTGTTAGTATGCACAATTCTAAAATTGTTTGTGATGACGTTATAAAGGTGCAATAAACTGTATGTGCATGGAAAATAACAATTTGTTTGGCTGATTGAAGTTGAAAGTGCAGGAAGGAAAGGAGTCCTAAATATGGCAGTAGTGTAAGCCATAAGGAATACCAATTGCCTGTTGAGCCAAACTGCTATGGGAAGGAAAGTCCCATAATTATGAATTTTTTTTCTGTGCGAAACAAATATGGAAACAAAATGTGGAATTTGGATATCTATGGGTCGCGGATTTACAAGAAAAATTTGAATTTAAAATTTATGATGATGTCTCGTGAATTTTTATATGCCTATCATACGGGTGAAAAAGAGTATAATATGATCGCATGAAATAAATACTGACTTGGGAGAAGGAGAGTAACCTTCGTCCCTATCTATGATTGAGTCGGGAGAAGGAGAGTAACATTTGTCCCTAACTTTAGCTAAGCCAGAAGGCCGTCAAGCTATAAAAGCATGAAAAATGGCTATTGCTGAGCCATGAGAACCCCGTGGTAAGCCATGATTTCCTAGAATATATTGTGTTGAGGCAACACAAGATAGAGGGACACCTTGGTAGAGAAATTATGAGGGACGCCTTGACTATAAGACTCGACAAAGTCTTTGGAATTATTTCTATGCGAGAAAACCTTGGCAAGGAAAGATGGATCACCCGAGGGATTGAATAGCAGAGAAGGGAATGCTTGAGCCTGGGCCTGGAGGGTGAGTGACCACAAGGAAGAAGAGACCTTAATAGTTCTTGTAAACTATTGATCAGGATCATGCACATGATGGGTAGTTATTCATGTGCGAGAAAACCTTGGCAAGGAGAGATAGATCACCCGAGGGACTGTATAGCAGAGAAGGGGATGCCTGAGCCTGGGCCTGGAGGGTGAGTGACTGCAAGGAAGATGAAACCATGATACTTCTTGTAAACTATTGAATTGGGATCATGCACCCAATGGGTATGTCAAGGAAAAACAATGAGCCTAGATAAAAAAAACAACCATGTGGATACAAATCCACAAACTGCACAGATAATTATTGTGCTAATATTATGAAATTTTCCTAGAATTTTTTTGTATGCAATGTTTTCACATAAGACTATGATTAGCATGCTTGTTTTCCAAGAATTATTGAAATCACGTAACCAAGATTAAAGGTCTGAAAAAGGAACTAACCAAGGAAGAAGGATCAAGATTTTTGAAATAGCTGAATAAGAAAGGCATGACAGGTGTTTTGAGAAAGAA
>JZKD02S2309457.1:107200-118015 GCA_000966675.3 Picea glauca | reverse complement strand
TCCCCCGCATGGAAGAGTGTACATACTTCTGGGGTGTAAATACTTCATGGGGTATAAACATGGCTGAAAGAAAGGACCTCTGAATCAGGAAGATAATCAGGCTCCACAACCAACATCCCATGAATGGAAGCATGGCCAAAATTGCAGAATGTCAACCCGAAGTACCACTGGGTATGACAAGCCAAGATGACTAGAGTTTCCTTCTAACAGAAGGAACAGGATGGGTCGAGAACCATTCTGGAAGAAAGATATACAAATGGATAAGGAGAATGCACAGATCTCTCCAGTGGATAATGGGCAGAAGGATGTGAGCTTGATGGTGAGTGAGCATCTGATAAACCTCACCGAGGCCATAACAGAGAAGGAAATATCTGAAAGTTTACAGAGAACAGAACCCGAGCAGAAGATGAAACAAAGAAAGAGCCCTTAAGAACTGTAAGAGTTCCCTGGTGATACCATGGCTTGGCACGGGGGTGGCCAGAGTGCTAAGAATGAATTCCTCTGAGCCTATGGTCGGGTGGAACAATGAACACCCACAGTCAGTTAGTTGGCTACCACCTATAATAGATAAGTAATCGCATATCTTGTGTATTTAAGTGGTACTGTGAATTAAAATTGGATATCCTATGAATGTTTTAGGGATAGATATGTTTTATTAATGATTTATATTGTATCTCGTTTTGGTGTCTCCTTGATTGTGTAATTAGGCAAGTAGGAAATTATATGGATGGGATATGTTTTATACTCGTAAATGATTGCGTCTTGTGGGGGCTTAATATAGAGCCACGAACCGTGAGTTCGTCGACCTTGGGCATAGTTTCATGTACGCATGTCGACCCTCCTAGTCATTATAAATCCCTTGGAGGATGAAGTCTGTTAAAGCTCAAGAGAGATAGTGAATGTATGCACATGCTCTCTGCGAGGCAAATAGAGACCGAGAACCACTTACCTTATAGAGTTTGGGAATGAACGTAAGGGGTGTGAGGAAGGATTCTTCCAAGTGTTATGTTCTAGAGAAAGAGCGCAAGGCTCTTAAGCCTTTCAGAGCCAACCAAGCTTAGGAAGAATAGTGAGATTGAAGTATCGAAAGGGAAGGCTCCTTTGTTTGGATGACAAACAAATGAGAAACTATTTGAAAAGAGCTAAGGTCCATTGTGACCGTTGGATATGGAAAGGAGTGCGGGACTTAACCCCTTGAGTCCTCTAGATTTTGCGAGTTTGGCGAACTTTGATTTCATTGTAAGGGAAGTAAAAATCCCCAAAGTCCCGAAGTAAATTGGGACCGTCCATCGTCAAGTAGGACAGGTGGTGTAAGATACACAACTTTGGAGATTAGTGGATAAGGAGGAGGAAAAATAGCCAAAGTAAATCTTGGTCATTGATCGCCAAGGGACATACGTCAACAGATCAGTAACTTCGAAGAAATCACTTCGAGAGTTTTTGATTGAGAGTTGAAACTCCCCGAGCCCGGAGAGCTGGAGCCCAGAAGTAAATCTCAACCGTCGGATCGAAAGGGACACATGGTAGAGATCCATTGTCCTCAGGTGAAAGTAAAGTTCGATATTTGAGGTTCCCAAGTCCCGGAGAGCCAAAATAGATCTGTACCATCAGACCCAAAGGGACATGTGACAACATCTCGTAGACATCAGAGAAACCACTTCGAGAGTTTCAGATTGAGAGTTGAAACTCCCTAAGACCGAAGAGATGAAGAGCTGAAGTGACAAAGATCCTAAGGGTCGAAGCACTGAAGGGATGAAGAGCCGAAGAGATCTGAACCGTCAGATCGAGAGGACAGGTGGCATGACTCTATGGATTCTGGGTAAAGACCTGAAGTGAACGTCAACCATCAGATCGTCCGAAGAGATCTGAACTGCTAGATCTAGAGGATAGGTGGCATGAATCTATGGATTCTTGGGAAAGACCCAAAGTATATGTCAATCATCAGGTTGTCCGAAATAGATTTGAACCGTCCAATATAGAGGACAGGTGGCGTGAATCTATGGATTTCGGGTGAAGATATGAAGTAAGCATCAAGCGTCGGATTTCCAAAGGGAATCTGAGCCGTTAGATTAGCATCTTTGGGAAATCCATTTGAGAGTTTCTCAATTGAGATTTGAGATTCGCGAAGTCTGAAGTTCTAAAAATTTGAAGCGAATCCCAATCGTCCGATCAGCTGAAGAAGATCTGAGCCATCATATCACTTGAAGTAAATATCAATAATTGGATCACCAAGGTGAATCTAAGAAATCAGATACTGTCTATTCATGAGAAGGAAAGGATTGAGAGTTGAGAATTACAAAGTATGAACTTCCAGAAATCCGAAGTAAATCTCAACCATTCGATCAGCAGAAGTGAAGTTAAGTCGTCAGATTGTCTGAAGTGAATATCAAACATCGGATCACCTGAAGTGAATCCAAGCCGTCAGGTCCAAGGGAGACATGGAGAAAATTTGAGAACTCTGGATAAATACCCAAAGTAATCCTCGATCATCAGATCAAGAGGACATGCGTCAGTGGATTATAGCCTTTGGATAAAAGCCATTGGGAAAAAGGGTGAAGTTTGAGATTTGAGATCTTAGAAGTACTAAACCTGAAGGAAATATCGACCATTGATAAAGAATATGGACACAAGACCATTGATCCAGTTGAAAGTTCAACCACCCAAAGTAAAGGCAGGGTCATTGATTAGGAGGATAGGTTTCTGCAGATTGTCAACTCGAAATATTGAAGTAGGGAAGAGAGCAGGGTTTTGAGAGTTGAAACTCCCGAAACCCAAAATCACGAAGGAGATCTCATACGTTGATTTTGAAAGAGGTCAGATCTGATCCATAGGTCTAAGAGAGGTAGATATGAACCTCCATTTTTCGAAGTACCGTCAAGATCGGGAGATCAACGGTCTCGTAGCATTATGGGGATAGGGGTTGCACGGATGTTAAAAAGTTGAGGGTGGGATGCAATTCAAACCGTGGATTTGAAAAGAGGATGTGTGGAGGCTTGAGGAGGATTGTGGGATGAAAAGTAGTTTGATTCAAACCTCCTTTGGCCATGTCCTCAATCACGTGGTCCCGTAAGGTCATCGCCCAAGGTCACATCAAGAGGGGGCTTATCCAGAAAAGGAGTTAAAGCCCAATACTCTGATATTTCGTAGGGGAGCAAAAGGGAAGGTCGTGGGTGCCCTTAAAACTGCACCAAGAAGCTGAAAGGTTCTGTGTTTAATTACATAAGGAGACCATCAAGGTATCAGAGAGTTTTTTGGCTTCAAAATCGGAGATCCTTGACTAGGAGGTCGGACTGGTTCCCCAACTTTCCAAATTATAAACCATGAATGGAGATTATGTCCTTTAAGAAAAGTGAAAATTTGTATGCCCCTTCATGGGTGTGTTACAACCACTCTACTCCAAATGGAATGCTACACTTCTCCATTTGCACTTGCACCCTTCTTTTTTTGTGCACTCTAATAATAGAGGAAGCTTTCTTGATTTCTATACTTTTAGAAAAGAGTTGTTATATCATATCGAACAATCCTTATTCTTGCATCCCTATGCTTGAATATAGAGATGATTCATCCACTCCATAAGTCACACCTCATCTCATGATATTATTTTCCTTCTCTTGTAGTAAGCTTTGTATTCTTCACTATATTCAGCCTTCAAGGTTATGGAGTCCTCCTTAACTCCCCTTGCATGCTTATGAAATTCCTCACATGTTGGATTCATGATTTATGTGAGAACCTATTTTGATTATCTTTTGCATGAAATCCCTACTCTATAGAAGTTGAATACTACTATTCCTCTGCTCTTCCTTAAACCTTTGTCAATTCCTACATTACCTAATCTATAGCCCTGCACTTCCCTTTGCATCTCTTTGATGCCTCAGCCAACTGTACAAGATTGAATTGCTTCCCTATCCAATGGAACTTGGATTTAATCCAAAACAAACCCTTATAATGCTCATTAGTGGAATCATATCCTCTTGCTAGCAATCCCTTCACACGACACTCTCTATAGAGTGTTCCTCTGCTTATTAATCAATGCCTTGTTAATAAGCTCAACCTATTTTCCCCTACACTTATGCATAGGCACTATAATGAGTTTCAGTACCCTACCTTACCTAGCAATCACCTATGGCACTTAGGTCTATTAGCTAGGAAAGTTTCTCCAAATTTTGACATTACTTAGAAAAGTCTTCACATTGAGTAATTACATGGTTCATGGAATCCAATTCCACTTTCTCATGCAATTTATGGATAAACCCAATGCTCCCCCAGAAGAACTTAGGATTTCCTTCATTATTTCTTTTTTATTACCTTTCCAATGATCATACTCATTCATCAATCTGATTTACAAGCCAAAAGTTATGACTTCTTGAAATTCCCATTCTATTCAATGGTGTCCTTCAAGTTCACTAGAACCCTTCCCTCTGATTTCTTGAGAATTGTTTGGATCCAACTGAATTTTGAGTGGATATCCAGATTCTCCTATCCAATAGATTTCCAATGACTACTTCCTTTATCAATTTTGAGTATTGAGCATAACGTTATAGACAATTGAATATTTCCCATTTAGCCCTTTTGTGCACCTTTCTCCCTGGTGAAAATAATCTTAAACACCAATTTTTCCCACTTACAGAGGTAAATATATTAAGAAAAAAGAAAATTTTCTACATGACATAGATAATACGTCCAACACTTAACTCACAACAACTCTTTTATTTCGAAATTGATGCTCCAGTAAAAAATTGCAGCAATTTGGAAATGACAACTTTGCCCCTTTTTCACCTTCACCTTACTCAGCAATTTTAGCCTTGTTTGTGCATCCCTACACCAATTCCTTTAGTATTTTGAAAAAATAAAAATTGTTTATGTCCATTAGTACCTTATGAATTATCTTTCACAAATTCACCCTTAACCGAGCTCTGGATTGCTAGTTACAGCCTGTAGAATTTTTGATTGTTTTACATTTTTATCCTGATATGCTACAGTTGTCTTATTTCTCTTCCTACACATTGCTACTTACTCAGATATCAAATATAGCTCCATGGATGTCTCTATGGTTCAATATATTTTCATATACTGCTCTTATGCCCTAAACGTAGGTTTGAGCAAGGCGTTATTCCCCCTCCGAAAGTAAATTGGTGCCAAAAATTTTACCTTGATTGTTTCAATTGTAACTTTCTCATACGAGCTCCATTTTGTTCTTGGAATAGCTCATTGGAAATCACTCTCTGAGTTATTTTATTAAGTTGTAGAGACAAAGGTAAACTCTATTTTTGTGGGTTTTGGTTGGCTAAAAATGTCATTTAGGGCCTCAAAATCGCCCCGCAAGTTAATAACCCTAAAAAAAATGGAAAAAAAAATGATAGAAATTTGACTGTTTTTAGTGTTTTAACATTCTTTTAAATCTGAGTTCTTGATCTCAAATCATGTGGAATAAAATTTATTTGTGCTCCGTTGTTCATCAACAAATGGCGCTTTCCTTTGGATGCGCACAACATTTCTCCCAAATTTTTGACCCGACTATCAGCCATCAACCCATTCCTTTGACAACTGATTTGCAACATAATGCTAAACCGACTAACCCAACCATCGGAAAAAAAAAATTGTGAATGTAACTCATCATGGATTTGATCGAAGCCCGACCATCAACCCATTGGTCATCGGTCATCCCCATTTACTGTCGAAAACACTTCCTCAATTCAGTCGACTCGACCATCAGTCGTCCCTATCAGTTGATGTGGAAACTGTTGATGTGGAATGAAACGTGGATGTTGACATGGCATGACACATCACCTTAAGGTTATAAATTGGCTGATGTGGCATGACATGTTGATACTAACATGGCATGACACATTATCACACTATTTCCTCCATCGACCATCGACTGATTCTCTTGGAAGAATTAAAATACTTCGCTAAATTTGTCGATGCCTGATCATCGACCATCGGTGATCAAAGACCCTTTTTCAATGCATGAAAACTTATCCAAATCCTGTCAATCCCCAACCATTGTTCATCGATGAATTTTGCTGGAGAATTTTGAAACTTGGAAATTTTTGCCAAAATCTATTGATCCCCAACCATTGGCCATCGACAATCAAAGACTTCTTTTCGCCAAACCCAAATATTCGCCAAACTTGTCGATTCAACCATATTCCATTGGCAAATTCAATTGGCGAACTTCAAACCCTCCACAAATCTCATTGATCTGACCATCGTTCGTCAGTGAAATCATTCAATGAACTCCAACACTTATAAAATTTTGATCACAATCTAGGTGAATTTGGATCATCGATCTCCTTCAAATTCCAACTGCCGAAATTGAATCTCGTTCATTGATTTGTTCAACCTTCTAAACAGTCGAAACCTTATAAATATTTAAATTTATCAAAGTTAATCTCAGTCATTGATCTCACGATCAAACACGATCTCGACTGTTGGTTTACCAAACTTCCTGTAACTCTACAACGACCATCAAAACTTAGATTTCAATCTTCCAAGTCGAATTTAACTCAATAACTTTGTATATTAGCTCCATGGAACCTCTTAAGCAGTTTTGATTCATTTAAACATGAATCTTGACCACGAATTTGAGGATTCGACTTTGATTTTCTCTCGATTTTCCCCCTAATTCACATAGACCAAGGTCTGCAATAATGAATTTACCCAAATTCACACTAGTTCTTTGGACCATATGGGTCCAGTGTTGAACCAAAAGCTATGATACCACTTTGTAACATACCCAGTCTCTAGTCGAGCAACATTACGGAAGAAATACAGATTAAAAGATAAGATTTTATGCTTACTAATTTGATGTAGCTTACCAGCTACAGATCACACGCAAATTTAACCATGTTCAATGATACCACAGTTCTAAATGCATATAAAAACATATATTAAAACATGAATGCAACTACTCAATACAACAACAAACACACAACATTCATATAAACCATTTACACATCGGAATACCATAATAAACACAAAAAAGAACTTATATGTCAATATATAACCAATTGGATGCATACGAAGGATGAACCTCCTAATCGTAGCCATTTTTATTCAATTTCTCTCAATAGAAATCCACCCCCGAGATGAGGCTATGAGTCCACAAGGATATTTGTCCCTCTGGCTAACCATTCTCCACACACAGTAGCCCCAAAAACCCAAGTTCCTCATTGTTCCCCACAACCTACACAACCTAAGGAATGGGATACCCCTTCACTGTACATAGTCCCTCGGTCCTTCCCACTTCCCTCCATGGCTCATGTTCATTTGATTTATCAAGAATCCTCCCAGCTACTCCAAGAGTGCTCACAGCATCCCTCACAAGGCTCTTAAGTCATTTTCTCAACATAAAAATGTGTCACGGGCTTACAACCCAATTTATAGGCACACAAACCTCTTTCTCAAAATAAAACATAGCCCAATAATGGTTTCCTTCAATCCCAACATGGCTAATATTCTTCCTAGCACTCATCTCCTCTCTTATTGTCCCAAAATCTGCAAGGAGAAACTATTTTTTTCCAGATGTACAAAAAGAAGCTTCTATAGAAGTAGTCAAAATGAAACCTTTTAGAAATAGGAGAAATAAAATGAATTTCAAAGCAACCAAAAGGAATAATATAGCATTTAACCTATAACAACCATTTATTAATATATTTGACATAATATTTTTTGTGCATAGATGAAAAAAAAAAATACTTGTTCACTTGACATGGCCCAACACAACCAGAAATTTTGGAATATTATTCTATCCATTGAATCTATGAAACTGAAATTGCTCGCTTGCAATATAGCCTTCTAACCCATACATAGATTCAAGGTAGAATAGGCATCGAATTTAACTACAATGTAGGCATAGATTGTTGAGACTACTCATTTGAAAGTCAAGTGAGGTTTCTACTAAATTGAGGATGATACTGTCAACAAACAAGGAAATACAGGGAATTTCCTTAACTACACAAATTTTAGAATTATATATTTATAAATAATTTTCAGGATATAGCGTAAAAAATTATATGTTGAAGACTACATGCCAACAACCAGCTGAGTGACTGACTTCCACCTAACCATAGGAAAATCCACAATGGACTCCAACCCCTATCTGAGCTATGATACCACTAGGGCAAAGATGGGATAATAACTCTGAAATTTTGGATCAGCCAATGTTTTCTTCTACATATTTCTTGGTGACAGAGCGGTACTAAGGCACCTACATACCCACCCCACATAACACCAGGAACATCCCCTTATCCATTGTCCAGTACCTCGTAAATTACTCTTTCTCGTGATATTGAGTGTTTGCATAGACGGTCCAGGATGTTATCTCAAGTTCCAACATAGTTATCCATGGTTTCTTGGTTTTTTCTCAAGGTTGGCAGCTTCCATTCATGACTAGTTGGTCTCTCATGGTCTTGACTCCCTTTTTCCAATGTCTAACCTCTATAAAATCTTATCCACTCCTGTTTCTCATAGCTCTTTGTTGAGACCTGAAATTGACATTCTCATTACCCTATTATACTCTTTGCCTATACCTTTTTGGCCTACCTAGAGCTTGAGTGAATGACAAGAATGCTACCAATTTCCAGTAATAAGGTCATAAGGTAAAGTATGGTTAATTCATGTATTTTGTGGTTTATTGAGTTAAGGAATTAAATATTTCATGTACTAATGCTCGATTTGTCATATGTGAATCTTTGACCTCTAGATGTCTAGCATTCCTATACCATCTCTAGCATGATCTGGTACCTGCGCAACAAGACTATTGTTGTCTGATCCGGTACCAAATGCATCCGGTACTAAATATTACCTGTTGTGATCCGGTACCGACGGCCATGCTTTGTTATGATCTGGTACCAACAACACGCACTGTTATGATCCGGTACCAACGGCCATGCTCTATCATGATCTGGTACCATCATTTGCGCATTGTCATGATCTGGCACCATCTACCTGTTATGATCCGGTACTCATATGGAAGAGCCCAATGCACTAAGTTAAGTGCCAGATCTCGCCTAAGTCAATTGGTGGACGTCTATTTTCTATGATAAGGATAGTTTGTTGATTTCCTCATCCTCATGCACTTCGTGTCATGAGGATGAAGCTAAAGATGTAATCGAATGATTAAACTTAACAACTAATTGATTTGCAAATCACTTTGCCTCCTTGTGTTTCACAATCCAGACTATTAAATAGTCGTGGCAAGGATGGTAGAAGAGTAGGAGAGTTAGCATATCATCAATATGTAAGCAGCGCATGATAGTACAAAACATATTTCTGAGTGAATATTAATGGAATGTCATTTTATCTCCATACTCTGATTATCTATGATTAAGAATGAGTCGAGTTGTTAAAGAGAGTTTTGATTTTATGTTTTGAAGTGTGAGTGAGAGAAATGTGTGTGTTAAAAGAAACCTTCATGTAAACTTCAGTAGCTGACCTGTTAAAGCGGCAAGGGCCCACCGCCCAACAAAGGTCAGCCTCTTTGTAGATTAGCATTAGTGTTTGTTTTCAGTAGTATAAACATTGAATTAGCTAAAGCTTTAACTCTGTTAGATGATAGTAGTACAGCTTAGATTAAGATTTCCATTCTATAATTGCTTAGAGATCTTTAATTGCTTTGTTTATGCATACACTCTGTTTCTGTTCTCATGAGTTTGATTTCCTTGAGTGATCATAGTTGTTGGCAGCAATAGTCAAAACTACTTGGGTAAGAACTAGTGAAGTTCATTGTGAACCATAGCAGAACCAACATATTGGCTATTGAACTATCCATGCTATGCTGATTAATGTGTGATTTCCTTTCAGAAAGTGTGGATTGCATAGTTAGTTTTCTAGGTCAAACATCAGAGTTGATCTATCAAACCAATTCCATCTCATACTTGCATGTGCCATAATGGAATAGATAGCCTCTCTGAGAAAGACAACCAAGTGCATTATAGTTTGCTATTTTGATTTGTTTTCAGCATACATAATCTAGATTTGATCCTATACTCATGACATTAGAAATTACCTTTCTTACTGGTGTATTGTAACTCTGTTGATTACAAATCTTGGATTGATAATTAATGAGTGCATTATATTAAACATATAAGTAGCACAACATTTTGGCGCCGTTGTCGATGGACTTGCAAACGGTAGGAAGTAATTTTTAGCTTAGATTGTTTGCATAAATTTTAATGTTTTAAAAGGTCGCTTGAGGGAGGAGGATAAAACGTTTAAGACGTGAGTGAAGAGCCACGTGGCCACTAGAGTGGGGTTCTCCGAAGCCAGGTTGCCTTCTTACCTTCTAGATAGAATTAGGATTTCAATTCAGCTAAAGAATCAAATTTCCATTTTATACATAGATATAGAGATAACAAGGATAGATTTGTAAGCTCCAAAGATTCAAAAACAAACCCCCCCACTAATCCAACTGACACTGGTGCAGGAAGAATTCCACCAACAAAAAATTCAAGGGGAGTTGGCAACGCTCCAGAAGGAGAACCTAAAACGGAAGAATCAGTACTGGGACAGGCAAAACGTGAGTCTGTTGAACATTTAGGAGACACAGAAAATCCAATTTCTGAACCATCCATCAGTAGAATGGAAGAAGAAGAAGGAAATGAAGTTATAGAGACTGAGACCTTTGGGTTTCCAATCTTGGATATTTCCAGAAACGTCAGCATGAAGAATATCCCACTATCATCGTTACCCACTTTCAAAGGTATGTCAACTGAAGATCCAGATTTATTTTTATTTGAGTTTGACATATTATGTAGAAGCTATAACTACTCAGACGATGCCCAAAAACTTAAGCTTTTTCCTGCTACAATGAAA
>JZKD02S2309457.1:69632-83758 GCA_000966675.3 Picea glauca | reverse complement strand
TCCTTTCTACCTGGACATACCCTCAATAGCCTAGCATGGACAAGAATTGTTGAAATATGTGAGGAGGTTCCTTTCTCTTCTACGACCATTATCCCCTATAAAAACCCTCCCTTTAGTGTCGATGAGAAGTATTTTGTGCCTCCTCTAGGGTTTGCAGAGTCGTTTTTGTCAAATCTAGAGTGTTTTTCATCAGTGAATGGGACTGAGGAGAGGGCGAGTTGTTTAGAATCCAAGGTGGAGAGGTTAGCTCCAGTATCAAGAGGGGAAGGTAGGGGAAACAACTCCAAATAGTTAGACTGACGAGGGAAGAACAAAGGCATCAAATCGGTAGGGACAACAATCAAATTGATATTAAGGAAATATATTAATATGTCGTAGGTGGTGGATATGGAAAATACAGTGGTGGTAGGGAAGGCATGAGGGTGGAATTTCAGCATCAATACTTTAGAGGATTGGGTGTAATTCTCTTGGCTCAATGACTCATCCACTCTACCTAAGGTAACTACTCTTCAAGAGGATGGATTTTGTTTAAATTTGAAAATAAGGAAGATTCAGATAGGGTTCTTAAGAAACCCTGGAGTATAGAGTCGACTCCACTATTATTAAAAAAATGGACCCCCCTTTTGGATGTGAGTAAGGAGAAAATGAATGTTATTCTGATTTGGATCAGGAATCATGGGATACCAACTGAATTCTAGACAGAGCTTATTTTTAGGGAGCATGGGAATGTTATGGGAACCTTCATGGATGCTGAAATGTAGTTCCGCAACACCGGAAAAATGTCATCATCTAGAATTCTTGTATATTTGGATATTTTTGTTGATCTAGCAGAAGAAATGGAGTTGATTATGGGAGACAAACACTTCCATCAAAATCTATATTATGAGGGCATTCCTTTCAAATGTCGGAGGTTCCATACGCATGGTCATAATTCCATCCATTATTTTTTACCCTTCCGGGGACATGGGGGAGGATTGTGACAAAATCAAAAAAGGAAAAGGGAGGTCTTTCAAACAGATATGGACTTAGCCCCTCCTTCAATAAAATAGGGTAAAGAAAAATCGGCCAGCGGGATTCACGACAATAAGAGGAACGAGGAGGGATCTAAATCTAGGGATCTCTCACCTCTTACAACAGTAGAACAAGGGAAAAGTGCAGAGTAACTCATGGTTGGAGGATAGGCACGAGACTCCCAGGCTAATTTTTGAGGTATCTCTTCTCAGTTTGGTATGATTTCCCCCCCTCCTACTATAATTTTTTTAGTAAATTCATTAGCTCTCTTGGGAAAGTATTGGACGGATTCACTCAAAAACCTCCATTTTCCTCCAATGGATTTAATCCAATCTAGGTATACCCCTCCTGGCCCTCCAATTGCAAATTGTCTCCACCACAAAATCTAAAACCCCACCCCTCTCACATCTTTCCCTGAGATCAATGATTCATCTATGGATACATCCTTGGACTCGGAAGAAGAAGGAGTGGTTTATAAACTTCAAAGAAAATCTATATCAGATATATAAGGGAACAAAGGACAGGGAAGGAATTCCCATCTTGTTAAAGCTCGGAATAGAGATTTGGTGGATATTGTTGTAAGAAAACAACTTTCGATTGTGGGGGCACTTGAAGCATAGAATTCCCCGAGGGGGGTTCCCTAATGAAAATCCTCTCATTCAACTACAAGGGGGTAGCAAGCCCTTCCAAAAAAAATTCTCTCCATGGGCTAGTGGAGTCTAACCAGTTGGATACCATTCTCCTCCAAGAAACTATGGGGGGGAGCAATAGTCATTCCCTAGATTGAATCTAGCCTCAAAGGTTGGAACTTTCTGGGGTCAAATGCTATAGGTCGCTCTGGTGGATTGGAAATTAGGTGGAATACCATCAAAATAAAGATAAATAATTCTTGTGGTTTTGAATCAGGCTTGAGCATCAATATTCTATCGAAAGACTTGGGAATGGAAGTGTCAGTTTTAAATGTGTATGGCCCATACCAAGATCGAGTTCCCTTTTGGGAATCCTTTATAAAGAAATCCTTCCTGAATAGTAAAAGGTTGGTGATAGGGGGTGACCTTAAATTTTCTTTGGGAATAGTTGAGATATGGGGGGGCAGGGATAGATTAGACCCCTTATCAGATTTCTTCTCACACCTGTTGAGATGGAAAAAATTGATAGATATCCCCTCATTTAGAATAATCCCGACTTGGAGAAATAAGAGGTTAGGAGAAGATCGAGTCAAGAAAATAATTGATCATTTCTTGGTTACGGAGAAGATGATGGAGGATTGTAACTAGATAAGGCAATGGGTAGGGGTTGGAGGAGAATCTGATCATTCACCTATTTTCTTGGAAATTAAAGTAGGATTCAGGAAACCATCTAGCCCCTTCAAATTCAATTCAGAATGGCTAAAAGAGGAGAGCTTACTTAATCTAGTTAAAGAACAATGGATACCTTTTGATGTAATCTATGGGGATGCAACAAGGATACAATTTGCAGCAAACTTAAAATGAGTCAAAAAAGATGCAATTGAATGGGAGAGAACCAAAAGAGAATAGGATTCCAAGGACTTAATTCAAGTATAAGCTTCTCTTCAGACAATTTATGATTCTGAAGGTGGGGGTTATGGTTCGAACAAAGAGAAGGAAGCTCTTCAGACATTGGAAAAGCATAGGAGAAAATTGCGAGAAGATAGAGAAGCATCACGGCATCTCAAAAGTAGAGCGATTTGGATTCAAAGGGGGGATGAAAAGACAAAATTATTTCAGGCATATGCAAAAGGCATAAAAATGGCCAACGCCATTTGGAGTCTTAAGGACTAAGAGGGTCAATATGTCTTCTCCTTTGTAGGTATGGCCCGATTGAGGAAAGAAATTTTCCAAACCTTGTTCCAATCGGATATGAGGGTATCCATAGCAGATATAGTTAGAATTTATCTTTTCTTCCCTAGGTTTGTTGATGAAGAGGAAAATAGAGCATTGATGTAGGAAATTATCAAAGACGAGCTTAAGGAGGTGCTCCATAGTTTTCATAAGAACAAAATCCCTGGTCCAAATGAATGGCCTCTTCAATTCTTCATAGGGATATATGATTTAATAAGGGAAGATATACTTAGAGTGATCGAAGAAACTCGATCTGAAGGCCATTTACATGCTCTCCTAAACACCACCTTTATTTCCCTTATCCCCAAAAAAGATGAGCCAGACTCCCTAGAATATTTTCGACTGATCTCTCAGTTGAAGTTTGAGTAGCTTCGGATGATATTATTATTATATGCATATTGTATTTTACCAAGAAAAACCCTAAAGAATAATATTATGTTATGTTTGTTAAGCTGACCCTATTGTGCCTTTGTAAAATTCGTCCCTATTGTTCCTTGACAAGTCAATTGTAAATTAGAAAGATAAAGTGGGCAAGTCAGCCCTGACATAATTTTTGGGGGAACAACTTGTATTTATAAGAGTATAGGCTCCTCACTTGAAGAACACACACAAAAATCTCTCTCACATAGAAAAGTGTGCAATTCTAAGAGAGTGACGCAGCTACGAAGGAAGGGTGAAGCAGCTACAGAGGAAGAGTGTTCTGGTGAAGGGTTTTGGTTATCTGTTGGAGGACTATCTTGGTCTACTGGTGTGTTAATCTATTCTAGTTAGGGTTTTCTGGTTTATCTTTTTTTTGGTGAGATCTCTCTTCAGAGAGACATTGTACTTGTTGAAGAATCTATATTGAAGAATCTTTGTTGGGTTTTCTCCCCCACCAGGGTTTCCCAAGATAAATCTTGTGTATACTATGGATGTCTTTCTTTTAGTAATCCTTATGCATACATTTATTGTTTTAATATTCTAAAGTAAAATAATACATAAGAAACTTAACTGCTTAAGAAGAATTTTAACATGGTTTCAGAGCAGGCCTGGAAGAAGCCATTTTCATAGTCTAGAAGAATTTTTGGGGGGAACTAAGACCATAGGAATACTCTCCTAACCCTAGCGCATTTTTCCTTGGGTTTAGATTCTCAATTTAACAAAGTTCTCAAAACTGCAACTAGTGTTGCAATTGCCTACAACCACACAAAACCCTAGAAAGTGATTTCACCCAGTTTCTAGAGGGACTTGGTCAAAGTAAGGCTACCAAGAAGTTCACCTATGGATGAATCACCATTCCATCAGAGCAGAATTCCAAAATTCACATTTTGAAAAAATAGGGTTTCCTCATAAACCCTACTTCAAGACGTCTTGGAAGCTACAAAATTGAAGTTGGAACTGGTCAACTTGTCATAACACTCTCTGGTAAGTAAAAAACCTTTATTTGAAAAAAATTTATCTCTCTTATTATATTTATGTTCAAGGACAAGATGGCACCCAATACCAAGCTCTATGAGAATCTTGAAGGTGTTGATAACTTCCGAGCATGGAAGTACAAAGTGATGCTCATTCTAGAAGAGAATGATCTAGAAGATTTCATAAAAGAAGAAGTTCCAGAATCAGACGAAGATGAGGCCAAATCAAAGTACAAGAAGAACCTAGTTAAGGAAAAGAGAATCATTTTGTATTCTATCAAAGATCATTTTATCCCCCATGTCTCATCATTAACAAATCCCAACCAAATGTTTGATGCCTTATCCAAATTGTGTGAAGGAAGGAATATCAACCAGAAGATGAACTTGAGAACAAAACTCAAGAATGTGAAGATGTAAAGTTCAAAAACTATCCAATCATACATCACAAGAGTGTCTGAAATCAAAGAACAACTTGAATCCATTGGAGACACAATCGAAGAAGTTGAGTTGGTGATGACTACATTTAATGGTCTCCCTGGATCTTGGGAATCATTCATTCAGGGTATATGTTCAAGAAGAAGGCTAACAATTTTTAGCATACTTTAGCAAGATTGTACTTAGGAAGATGCTAGATTAACAACAAGAGAAGAGAAATTAGGCGATGAATAAAATCAAGCCCTAGCAGCACATACCAGAAAAGGAAAGATAAAGAAGGAAGTTCACTCACATAAGAAACCTCATGGATTACAAAAGACTCACAAGTTCAAGAAGGATTTATCAAATTACAGATGCTTCATTTGTCAAAATATGGGACACATTTCCATAAATTGTCCCAACTCCAAAGGTTAGGTCAGAAAAGGAAAGTATAAAATATATCATGCTCATGTCGCAGAAGATGATGAACATGAACATGAGAAAACCAAAGAACAAGACTCAAGTGAAGAATATGTTTTTATCTCATCCCTTACAAGTACAATCACTCGTGGAAGTGACACATGGCTTATTGATAGTGGTTCTTCTAAGAACATGAATAGTTGTAAGGAATTTCTCTCAGATCTAGTTTAGAAAGATTCACCTCACAAGGTGAAGCTAGGTGATGACTATTAGTGTCCCATTAAAGGGGTAGGAGAATCATCCTACAAGTTAGACTCTGGAAAACCTATGAAGATGAAGGATGTGTTGTATGTACCTGGTTTAAAGAAGAATCTCCTTTCTATCTCATCCTTAGATGAGAAAGGATTCAAAGTTTCTTTCATTTATGGTGAATTCCTGATGTGGCCTAGAGGAAAATATATTGATGATGTTGTAGTGATTGGTGTCCAAGAAGGAGGATTATACAATTTAAAGGGACACTCAATTTTATCGCTAGTACACAGTACAGTTACTCCAAGTGAACTACGGCATAGAATATTTTCTCATATACATTACAAATCCCTACCGATCGTGAGAAATATGGTGACAAGTTTTCCAGAAGTCCAAGTAGAATATGAAAGCATATGCAAAGGATGAGAACAAGAAAATAATGTGAAGAAACCATTTCCAAGCAGCGATAGAAAATCCAAAGGAGTCCTGGACATTATAGATTCATACGTGTGTGGACCAATGTCAGTCTCTTTACTTAGTAGTTATGTATACTATGTTTGACTTATTGATTATTTCTCACGTAAAACTTGGATTTAATTTTTGAAGGCTAAAAATGAAGTATTCAACAACTTCAAAGAGTTCAAGGAACTTGTTGAAAACATGTATGAAAAGAAGATAAATATTTTGAGATCAGATAATGGAGGAGAATTCTCTTCAAATGAATTCAAGCAATTTTGTAAGGAAGTTGGGATTAAGAGGGAGCTTTCTACTCCCTACAATCCTCAATAGAATGGTGTGGAAGAAAGAAAGAACCATACAATCATGGAAGCATTGAAGGCAATGATTCATTATCAAGACTTACCAATGCATCTGTGGGAAGAAGAAGCCAGGACCGATGTGTATGTGCATAATAGAAGTCCCCACAAAGTACTTGGTAACAAGACACTAGAAGAAATGTTTAAGGTGAAAATACAGAGGTCATCCACCTAAGGATATTTGGTTTCCCAATATATGTGCATGTCCCCAAGGACAAGAGATCAAAGTTGGACCCCTCAGGAAAGAAGGGTATATTTCTTGGATACAGTGAGACATCGAAGGCATACAAAGTTTACATCCCTAGTCACCGTCAAATTGAAACTAGAAGAGATGTCACCTTCGATGAGGATACAACTTTCAGTAGATCAAGACAAAATCATTCAGATGAGATTCATGATGAGGAGCCTGAATCTCCTAGAGTTATAGATACAGATGAAGGTGATGATGTTGTACTAAAATATCATGATATGGAAGAACCACATATACCTATAGACTCATCTCGAGAGATGAATACCAAGAAGAGAAGACCATATTGAGCTTGGGAAATTATTCAATATGTAGAGAAGTATGGTGCTCTAGATGGATTCTTCAGAGAAAGCAATAGGCCATGACCTTACTCTAGCTATGTGGAATTGCTAAGTGACAGTATTGATGTTGATCCTACCAGTTATGAAGAGGCTGCAAAGAAGAAAGAATGGAAGGATTCCATGGTTTAAGATTATCGGTCTATTATAAAGAATGATGTTTGGAATGTGGTTCTGAGACCGAAAGAGAAGACAATTGTAAGTTCCAAGTGGATTTACAAGATAAAACATTCATCAGATGGAAGTATAGAGAAATACAAGGAAAGGTTCGTAGCACATGGTTTCACCCATAAATAAGGAATAGAATATGAGGAGACATTTTCTCCTGTGGTGAGATACACTTCAATTAGAGCTATAATTGTAATAGTTGTAGTAAAGAAGTGGAAGGTACACCATATGGACGTGAAGACAAATTTTCTAAATGGTGTAATAGAAGAAGAAGTCTATGTGGAGCATCCACAAGGTTTCGAGACACATGACAATCACACACATGTGTGCAGATTGAATAAATCCATGTATGGCTTAAATCAAGCACCCAGAGCATGGTACGATAGAATTGACAGCTTCCTAATGAGTTTGGGATTTACCAAGAGTAAATAAGATTCCAAACTATACTTCAAGGTTGTGGATGGTGGACCAGTAATACTATTGTTGTATGTGGATGACCTGTTTCTAACAGGAGATGAGAATCTCATCACTTAGAGTAAGAGGAATATTGTTGTAGAGTTTGAGATGAAATACCTAGACATGATGCATTACTTCTTAGGTCTAGAGGTATCACAGAGACCGAGTGAGATTTTCCTTCACCAAGGAAAATATGTTGTTGATATTCTGAAGAGATTTAGAATGATGGATTGTAAGTCCATGCCTACACCGATGGCGACAAATATGAATTTATTGAGTGATACATCTTTAGATATAGTGGATGCAACCATGTATAGACAGATGATTGGTTCGTTGATGTACCTAACAAACATTTAGTCAGTATATGGTTGAGCCGAGAAGTGTTCATTTGGTTGCAACAAAACATATGATGAGGTACCTGAAGGGTACAATTGATTATGGAATTAGATATGCTTTAGTTTGTGAGATAATCTTGCAAGGATTTACTGATTCAGATTGGGTTGGTAGTTTTGTAGACCAGAAGAGTACATCCAGGTGTTGCTTCAGTATGGGATCATCCATGATCTCATGGTTCAATAGGAAGTAGACTAGTGCGGTGCTCAGTATGGATGAAGCAGAGTATATAGCACCATGTTCAGCTAGCAGTGAAGGAGTGTGACTTCATAAGTTGCTTGCAGGATTGTTTGATCTCGTGTTAGAGGCGACTTATATCTAGTGTGACAACCAAAGTTGTGTGAAGTTGAAAAATAACCTAGTTTTCCATGACAAGTCCAATCATATCAATATCATGTACCATCATATCAGATACATGGTACAAAGGGGAGCCGTGAAGCTCTAGTATGTCTCTACAGATGAGAAGATAGCTGACGTGTTGACCAAGCCTTTATCAAGAGTGAAGTTTGTGTACTTTAGAGACAAGCTTGGTGTGGTCCAAAAAGATGTCCCTAGTAAGAGGAAGTGATTAGTTATAGTTGAAATCCAAGGTAGTAGCTTCAACATGTGGAAGAAGAAACGGATGGTCATACACGGGCATGTTATGGCTACTCCAGTGAAAAATTCTGGTACATCGAGTTACTGCTACTCCAGTGAAAAATTACGGTACGCCGAGTTACTGCTACTCCAGTGAAAAAGTCTGGTACGCAAAGGGATACTCCAGTGAAAAAGTCTGGTACGCAAAGGGATACTCCAGTGAAAAAGTCGGGTACGTTGAGTTACTGCTACTCCATTGAAAAATCTTGGTACGCAGATTGCTACTCTAGTGAAAAATTATGGTACTCAAGTTACTAATTGTGGCACTAGTCAACATGACCTCGCATAAGGTCAACAAATGCCATGCCTTCAGGGTTGGTTAGTTACCTGGATTTTTAAGTTGGTGGGCCAACCTGTGCGGTTGGAGGTGTTTCCTAACCTTGGGATATATGGGTAGTGTGTGCACACTACATCGCCTAATCCTCATGATTAGATTCCTGGTCATTGTGGACTAGTTTCCTGGTGTGCCAACCAGAGGTTACTAGTTCATTGTGAAACTAGATGTCATATTTTGTGTGAGCTAACAAGTGAAAGCCCCATGATGACATAAATCATGGATGGATGATGAGACCCTGGATGTTGATTTTGTTACAAAACTTCTTCAATATATATTCGTGGAAATTCAACAATTCAATGGTCAAGTGTACAGAAGAGCAGAAGCAATCGTGATGACCATGCCAAAAGAATACCTTCCTTGCTAAGAGGGAGTGTTGAAGTTTGAGTAGCTTCGGAATATATTCTTATTATATTCATATTCTATTTTACCAAGACAAAACCCTAAAGGATAATATTATATTATATTTGTTAATTCGTCCCTCTTGGGCCTTTGTAAAAGCTGGCCCTATTGTACCTTGACAAATAAATTGTAAATTAGAAAGATAAAGTGAATAGGTCAGCCCTGACCTAATTTATGGGGGGCACAACTTGTATTTATAAGAGGCTAGGAACCTCACTTGAATAACACACACAACAAAATATCTCACATAGAAAAGTGTGCAAGTCTGAGAGAGTGACGTAGATACAAAGGAAGAGTGATGCAGCTACAGAGGAAGAGTGTTATGGTGAAGGGTTTTGGTTATCTGTTGGAGGACTATCTTGGTATAGTGGTGTGCGACTCTATTCTGGTTAGGGTTTTCTGGTTTATCTTTTGTTTGGTGAGATCTCTCCTGAGAGAGACATTGTAGTTGTTGAAGAATCTATATTGAAGAAGCTTTGTTGGGTTTTCTCCCCCACGAGGATTTCCCAGGATAAATCTTGTGTATATTGTGGATGTCTTTCTTTTAGTGATCTGTATGCATGCAGTTATTTTTTTAATTGTCTAAAGTTAAATAATATAGAACACACTTAACTTATTAAGAATAATTTTAATACTCTCTATGTAACTACATCTACAAGGTGGTGTCAAAAATCATAGCAAAGTGGATAAAAACAATTCTCTTAGAAATTATCTCTAAAGAACAGTTTGGGTTTCTAGAAGGGAGGCAAATCCATGAATCCATGAGGGTGACACAAGAGGTTATTCATAGTGTTAAAATTTGAAAATCCAAATGAGAAATCCTAAAGATTGACCTCTCAAAGGCTTACGATAGATTTAGTTGGATGCACATTAGAATGATTCTAATTCATCTAGGTTTAGAAGTCTCATTCATAAATTGGGTGATCTGTTGTCTAACAATAGTTTCCTTTGTAGTTATGATCAATGGGTTAGCGTCACCTTTCTTCCATGTAGAGAGAGGACTGAGGCAGGGGTGTTATTTGTCCCCACTCCTCTTCTTGTTGGTTGTGGAAGGTCTAAGTAGGGATATAGAAAAAGAAAAATCACATGGGGAGTTTCAAGGTATTGCTATATAACCCAATCTCAGAGTCACACAACTTTTTTTTGTCGATGATGTATTGATTTTATGTAGAGGGAAAAGAAGGGACACATAAAATTTAAATAGCATCCTTAGGTTATTTGAAAGAGCCACGGGGATGCAAATCAATGGGAGAAATTCCACCCTTTCAGTTCATAACACGGAGGAGGAAGAGCAGCGGGAATACAGAGAGTTGTTTCCATTTGACCAAAAGAAATTGGACGAAGGTTTACAATACTTAGGATTCCATCTAAAGCCAAATAATTACAAAAAGGTAGATTGGATGTGGTTGTTAGCCAAACAGGAAAAAAATGATAAAAGGATCTAGCTTTCTATGGTTCTCTCGGGTAGGTAGATTGATGTTGGTGAAATCAGTATTAGAATCTATTCCTATATAGTATATGTCATTGTCATGGATATCCAAAGGTATTTGAGAAAAAGTCAGGAATATTTTCTTCAAATTTCAGTGGGAAGGATCAAAGGACCACCATGTTTTTCCATGGGTAAAATGGGAAGTGTTGTCAGCACCAAAAATGCTTGGAGGATGGGGATTAAAGAACATTTTCCTTTTCTCCAAAGCACTAAATTCCAAGTTGAGTTGGAGATTGATCAACACAAAAAACTTGTGGACTAAGGGGGTCATCCAGAAGTACATTCACCCAGAGGCTTTAGAGGAATGGATTAGGAATCCAGCCAAGGGATGAACAAAATTAGAAATCATATGGAAATCCCTTTTAAATTTTTTTTTGATCATTGGAGAGGGTCTAGCCTAGAGTGTAGGAAAAGGAAACATGTTTTGGGTAGGTGTAGACCCATGTCCTGGAAGTGGAAAGTCCCATATTCTACCATACGAGATGGTTAGGCATCTCAATACAAATGGATATTTCTATCTCAGCCAAATTTTTGATCATATCCTCTCTTCTATTTGGTCCCATGAATGTAAAGGGGAAGATCATATTGAGTTAGGGGAAGAATTCTATGAATTCTAGGTCACTTTCATAAGGGCCTTAAAGCGAGATCATATAAGAATAACAGAAAGGGAAGATGAGTTTTTGTGGAAAAATTTCCCATTTGGGAATTATACACCAAAATTAGGATACTCACAACTCAATATAAATCTTCTCCAAAGAGATCCTTCTTGGTGGTCAAGGGGCATATGGAAGATAAAATTCCCTTTAAAGGATCATTTTTTTATGTGGTTTCTGAGAAGGAACAAAATTCCCACCTGGGACAGAATGAAGTGTCAAAAGGTAGAAGGACCAAGATGGTGTGCACTATGCAAAGCTGATAAGGAATTTGGAGTGCACATTTTATCGTTTTCCCCTTTGCCAAGCAAATGTGGGTGGAATGCTCTCATTCCCTTGGTTGTCAATGCATTTGGTAGGGTCAATATGTTGAAGAGGCCTGGAAGGATTGGACTACACAAACCATGAACAATAACATAAAGGCTTTACCATTGATTTTAGCATGGGAAGTGTGGCTAGCCAGAAACTTGGCAGTTTTCAATGACAAAACCTCCTTGTCGGAGCTCATTACAGCTCAAGGAATGATATTTTATCTCATTTTCCACAAGACAAAGAATCTGGTATTATTCCTTTTGTTCAGGAGGAACAGACAGATTTTTCCAGGCCTTGGGATTTCTTTGACGGAGCCTCTCAAAGAAATAACACAATTAGAGGGGGGGGTGCGGTTTTACACTTAACCCCCAATATCTCCTTCAGACTCAAAATGGGGGTGGGCCCAAGGAAAAATAACCATGTAGAACTCATGGCTCTCAAATGGTTATTATTGTTTGCAAAAGAAAAAGAAGTAGATTCCATTCATATTTTTGGTGATTCCATGCTTGTCATAAACTTGATCAAAAAGACTCAACGGTTCCACAACATTCTTTTGTCTTCTTTTCTTGACAAGATATTCATAATATTGGCCACTTTTGACTCCTTTTCTATCTGGCATGTATACATGGATTACAACAAGGAAGTATATGGTCTCTCTAAAGAAGGCTTGCGGTCAAGTTCTGGGATGTGGACGATTACAAAAGTCCAGGATGGTTCCAAACTTGTTTGTTTCATAGATATTGTATAGATAATGTTGACCACTTGGATTATCCATAACACCATAGAAAAATCCATTTATGCTTCATTTAAAATTACTTTTTGTTTGGTTTTGGATGGGATAAGTCTCGGCTTGCTACCTCTTGTTCCAAGTATATATTTGATTCGTCTTATTGGCTCTAAAGGTTGTACATCTCCAGGGGATAGATCCTTTGATCTATGTCTTGAACATATCAGGTGGCCCTCAACCAAGGGTGTTTTATTTTGGATATTTTTTCTCAAATATATAGGTGACATAGTTTTGTAATGAAGCCTCTAATGTGGTTGTTGTAAGTAGTCCTGGTTATGGTATGCCTCTCTCTGGATCTAGGATCCATTTTTTTCTTTGACTAAATACATGGCGACATGTATTCTACAAAATGTAATCTTTTTTTCTCCTTTAGATGGAATAAAGTTTACACTTTTTTCTTCAGGAAAAAAAAAATCGATTATTCAAAGGATGAATGAGGTACCAATAGAAAATTTAAATGAAATGAAAACATTTTTGTTTCCCATATAACTAAGTTGATGTTTTGTTAAAGTGTGTGTGTGTGTGTGTGTGTGTGTGTGTATTCAGGTAGACCATAGGTTGAGATTCCTAATATTATTCTCATGTTGGTGCTTTCAAGGAAGAGTTAATAAACCTATATATTAAATATGATGGTGATGTGATATCCAATTCTAGTTTTGAGTAAATTTAGATTATATCTAGACCTAGAGGTAGTTGGTGATATTAGTATCCAACACTTGGGGGAAATTCCATGGAATTATCCAACGCCTATTTGAAAAAACAAGATTTGTACCATAATACATTAGTGATAGATTATATTGTGTGGGATTTAGAACCAAATTTTTGCATGTCTTCGCATTCATTAATCAATTATTTGATGTGTCCATGTGGATGTAGCAATAATGATTATGTATATAGTGTGAATTTTGTAAACCTAACTCGATGATTTTATATAAATGTATTTAAATAGGTGTAAACTTGAATAGTTATGACATAGTGGGTAGTTAGGAAGTCAACATGGTAAATGGCATTAGACATGATGGTCATTGTTTGTGATTTAAGTGATGTCCTTTAGTGGAAATTAATGATATGAACCTATATTGTGGGTAAGAATGAACAATACTTGAGAGACATCATAGGTAGGAAATATAAGTGATTCAGTATTGTGTTGGCTAAATGTTGTAACCTTTTAGCTATAATGGACATTATTTCTTAAGTTATTTTTCTATTGGTACTCAAGTTCCCACTATATATCTTGTGTATGCTCTTATGGTATGATTTTTTTTTTTGTTTTGGTTATGTGTAACTTAGCATGGATTCTACTTGAGTTGAAATTGTTTTGGGAACATTTTTCCAAGTGTGGAAAATGGAATTCAAATCTAAATGTGGACAAATAATCTAGATTGGGCTTTGAAGTATAAATTTGAGGTGGCACTCCATCATGCTTAGTCACTCTATTAATATTTTTGAATGAATACTTCCATCATAATGTTATCTTATCAATGTGGTTGGATGTTGATAGGGGAAGGAAACCAATAGTAGATGGAAATATCACGTCAAAGGGTGATAATACATGTTCATGACATGCGGAGTCTGTTAATGTTTTATGCTGATATTATAGTTCTTTGCATTTCATAAGATAAGAGCATAAAATAAACAAGATCACTGAGAAATACACATCCACAATAGACACAGCATTTATCCTTGGAAACCCTCTAGGGGAAGAAAACCCAGCAAAAACTTCCTTATCATAAATAGCTTATCAAG
>JZKD02S2309457.1:17763-40422 GCA_000966675.3 Picea glauca | reverse complement strand
CCTTCTAGGGAAAAAAACCCTAACATAATCTCTATCGTTAGATCTGCGAACTTATAATGAACGGTCCAGATTTACAATGAAATTACAATATACTTTTACAAGGCAATTTTTGCTTCGAGGGCTTCGCCCCCAAACCCCAGCTAGGTGGATAGGCCCCCCGGACCCCGCAAAGGGGGTACCCCCCCTCTGCACTCACCCACGTGGAAGAGTGTACATACTTCTGGGGTATAAACACGGCTGAAAGCAAGGACCTCTGAATCAGGAAGATAATCAAGATCCACAACCAACATAAGGAACCTTCCCAAAAACTTACAGAATTGCAGATCTAAGGCTCCATTTTCCCTCTCCATGGATGGACTGAGGTCACCATGACTCCACATAAGAATGAATGTCACCACTCACCTTGATTCTTATTTATACAATTCTAGGGGTCAACTTTAGAAGCCCCTCCACAAACTCAACATCAAATTAAGCACGCATGCGGGTGTGAAGCCCCTACACAAGCCCACAAATCCCATTGACAAACACATGAATCCCCAAGCTCCAATACAATGGGTTTTTCACCGAACAAAAAGGTGCACCCAAGTGTCAATGAAGATTCTCACATGCCCGGCATCAAGGCCAAGTGAGAACACTTTCCTGAAGCTACAAAACATCAACAAGTAGAAAGGTTTTGTGGAGGTATTTGGAAGGCTTACAATAATTTTTGTTTTGTTAAATAGAAGTTAGCAAGTAGGAATAACACTTAAAGACTTTGTATTCCAAAGATCTTGTAACAAAGTTAAGAGGTGTTCTTAGAAACATTATAAAAATGTAGTTAAATATTCATGGATGGAAGTGCTCTTACATTGCATGTGTGTCTTTCATTATCTTCTGTTGAGTTTATATCAAGGAATTCCTTTGTTGTTTGCATTCTCATTGTCTTTCAATTGCTAACCCAAATTTGAAACTAGAATTGCATTAGATTGTTTACCTTGTACTTGCAAATCTGGTTGATTCTTAGATGTTCTTATAAATTTAGGTGTTACCGTGTAGGCATGCTCCTTTATTATAAAATGTTGTTGCATTTCCAACATTTACTTTGATTCGCTCCTATTTTAAGATTTTATTTTTTCACTCTTTTAATTTTTCCAAATTAATTAAGAAATCATAAAACACATAAGCTACAAAAGTGTATCCAATATCCAATACCTCAAAATAGAGGGTCAACCAATATAGAGTGAGAACTACAGATTGAGGGTTTTACCTCGGTAAACACGTGTGCATTGATAAGGGTCAAAATCCTGCTTCAGTAGGCACCACATAGAAACATCATGTGTCCTCAAGAAAATCCATTTCCTGTGATGTTGTTGCATAGAGCTCTAAATCTTCTTTCCATTGCTCCGAACCCAAAATATTATTAAACATGGATTTTGATTTCCATCAAGTCGGCTCAAAGAGTCATGCACTTTTACAACACAAGAGAATTGATCTACCTAGATCCTTGAACCCAAAAGGATTATCAAATGCAATTATTTTTAACATCGACTCCATGAAAAGGTTGTGTAGGTTGAAAACACGAAGAATGGAAATTTCCTAGCAAGTCGACCTAGAGATTTGTTAAATGCAATAAAATACATTTTCAAGTCTGAAAAGCAAAGGACTTAAACAAATTTTAGTGAAAAATAAGTACCTACACTAACTCAAAAATGTACAAATTAGTTCCACATCACGTAACATGGATCTGCTACCTATCCCTTTGTCTCTACATGTTGGTGTCACCAATGCAACATGTTAGAATATGATTGGTCCACATGTCATCTAAGTCATCCTTGATGATGTCAACATAGTGACATGGTGTTCTCATAGCATGTCATGTGTCACTGTAATCTCTCCATTGCTAATTCAATATCTTGGTGTTTGGTCATGATGCCCTATTTCACTTCATAAATTCATGGTCTACTCCCTATTCCTAATTTAAAAGTTTGTAATTTTGTCATTACTAGATGGTTGTTATTTGTGTACTAAATAATTGATGCGCTAATGACTAATCTACTATAAATAGCATTAACCATCAACAAGTTATGGGCATTTATGGTCTATTTGTTGTGGTGTTTTCTCCATATTATCTCTCATTATAGTTAGACACTGGTAATTGGATGTTATTGATTGCATGTAAATATTTCATATTGAGTGTTCTATAGAACCATGCTTTCTTTATTATTTCTTTACTTATTGAAATAATACAAGTCAATATGTTAAAGTTGAGTTAGTGAGGTTACCACATAGTGAGACAAATCCTAGTGCATATGTAACGTCCCCTGCCATCCACCTCTACCAGGCAACACTACCCAAAAACCTTATATTTTCCCAACTAGCTTTGATACCATTTCCGTGACATTCCCAGCCTTAAACAACAGATTGGGCCATGCCACCGAGTAACTTTGCGGAAATAATCACATATAAAAATTAACTGTAAGATAGAGATAAAATCTGGTATTCACACATATAAATATATCTATCTAATGCAATTAAACAGACGTAAATACTCTACTCATACACATGTTCATGCGGAAGCAACATTAACACATACATGCAACATATATATATACAGGCATTACTCATTAATTATAATGCAAATAAAAATACACAGCATACATTGAACATAGAATTGGTACTTATCTTTTAATAGATGACCACTAACTATGTGTAGACCTTCCACAAACCTCCCAACCTTAGACCACGTTGCTCGTCACGCTCAACAATGAGTCACCCCCGAGCTGGGACTAAACTCCACCGGGCAAGGGAATTCTAGGCTTGGCAAGGACAACAAGGAAGTTGCACAGAAAAATAGGAAGGATCTTTTATCCCAAGAGCCACTTACACCCACAACCCACAGACCCTCATTCCCCACACGCCTGCTCCACCCCAGGAGGGTACACCTTCACTAATACAAGTCCATCGGGTACTACACCTCACTTACCTTGGGCTTCAGCAACAAGCTAGACCAGAAGTCTCAGAGTACTGTAGTTTCTACGGGACTCCCTTCCAAGAGAACTCGCTTCCTAGCAAACTTTCTCACCTGGGAGAGTTGCTCACAAGCCTGACAACCTGCTTCTTCAATTCATCTCCTAAGCAATACAACAACAACATTCAGCTAAAACATGGGTGGCGAAAGCAACAGAAAATGGGTATGGACACCGAAAGTGGAAACATCCAAATGCTAAGACACGGCATGGCTCAGGAGAATACAAATGTGTCGGGCTTCACAGGGAATACACACAGTGAGACGTCCAGTAATTGCAAGTTACAATCGCGCATGCATCAGTGGGGAGTGTGGCTCTCTTCCCGGGTGCCTAGCCTCGTGAGAGTACAGACGTAATGGTGAAGGATCTGTGACAGTCGTGAGAATCGTGAGACCGGTCAGTGAGACCCCCCCAACGAGCTTACTTTCCCACTTAAAATTGCATGTGCCCAGGTTGACACATGCTTCCTTGAAGTTGCATGAGCTCCACTTAACACTCGACCCCCTTTCCCTCCGGAACTTAGGACAACATGGTTATATCAAACCTTAGCTTCTAGGAAACAATAATATAATATTATTCCTTTAGAGGTAATCCCTCTAGCTTATCCACTATTCCTAGACACTTAGCCCCTTCCCCGCCTAGTGGATCTTAGTCCCCCATAACTCTTTCTTCATGGAGGGTTTACACGCAGCAGTGTAATTATCTTGATGACATGTGTGTATTTACATATACAAAATCAGGCTCATTGGCCTTAGCATCTGTCTCACCGGCCTATAAGCATAATTAAAATTCAGCAGAGGCTCTTCCTTGGGGTGTTACAATCCCCTCCCCTTATTTTTTCACTGTCCTCGGTGCAACTCTTTACACAACAACAACAAGATTTCCAAAATATTCAAAAAGATGTGGGTACTCTACCCACATATCATATTAATTCTCCCACGTTGTGTCCTCGGGACTGTACCAAGTCCACTGAACCTTTAAAAGCTTTACAACTCGACTCCGGAGTTGCTTTCTCTTCTAGTCCAATATGTGCACAGGCTGCACTTGCAAAGTGCCTTCTTGTTCGACCTGAATCACATTCCAATCAATCACATGATTAGCATCAGGTATATACTTCTTGAGCAATGATACATGAAATACATTATGAATATTCATGGATGCAGGCAATGCAATCATATAAGCTAGTGGTCCAATCCTTTCTAGGATTTCAAATGGTTCACAAAATATGGTTGCCAACTTGGAAGCTTCCCAGCTTCAGGGAACTTCTGTTGGCTTTCACCTTCAACAAAACATGGTCACCCACTTTAAACTCTTTGTGGTTTCTACCTTTGTCTGCATAGATTTTCTGTCTGTCTTGGGCAGCCTTCAAATTCTGATTAATCTTCAGCATTTTCTCTTCCATTTCCTTGAGAAAATCTGGCCCTACCACTGCCGTATCAGCTAGATTGTCTCAACTTATTGGGGTGTTGCACTTTCTACCATAAAGTGCTTCAAACGGGCTCATATTTAGTGATGCTTGATACCCATTGTTGTAGGCAAATTCTACCAAGTGTAGATAATCTTCCCATTTAAATGGTTTGTCCACCACATACATCCTTAGCATGTCTTTTATCACTTGATTTACTCTTTATGTTTGTCCATCTGACTCAGGGTGATAGGCTATGTTGAATTTTAGGTTCGTTCTGAACCCCTCAAATAGTCCTCTCCAGAACTTTGAGGTAAACTTTAGGTCTCTGTCAAACACAATTGTCTTTGGAATACCATGCAATTGTGCTACTTCCTTCATATAGATATCAACAACATTAGTTGCCTTGTGAGTAGTTTTCAATGGAATAAAATGGGCATCTTTCGTAAGCTTATCCATCACCACCATGATGGAATCATGTTGATTGCTTGTTCTGGGCAATCCTGTGATGAAATCCATTGTCACCACTTCCCACTTCCACTCAGTAATGGGTAAAGGTTGTAGCAACCCTGTTGGGTGCCTATGTTCAGCTTTGACCTTCTGACACTTCATACATATGGCAATGTATTCTACAATTTCCTTCTTCATACCTAGCCAAAAGTAATGGCTCTTGACTCCTGCCACTATTTTTTGATAGCCAAGGTGCCCAACATAAGACACATTATGCATTTCTTTCAATATCATAATTCTCAATTCCTGGAAATTAGGTACATAAATTCTATTTTTGTATAGGAGTGTTCAATCAGCTTCCAATTTATAATATTCAACTTTCTGCTGCATTTGACCTTGCTGCAATTTTGTTACCAATTCCATGTACTGCAAATTTGATTTTGCAGCCTCCACAATTCTTTCTTTCAAATATGATTGGTACATTCTAATGGTTGTAGCATGCAACTCATGCACTCTCCTACTAAGTGCATCAGCCACTTTGTTCTCATTTCCTTTGATATGCTTGATATTAAAGTCATACTCATAAAGGAATTCCAACCATCTACTCTACCTAGCATTCAAGGTTGGTTGATCAAACAATACTTCAAACCGTTATGGTATGTCCTTAGTTCAAACCTCCTTCCCATGAGGTAGTGCCTCCATTTCTTCAAGGCGTGCACTATGGCTGCTAACTCCAAATCATGAGTTGCATAGTTCTTTTCATGTTCCTTCAACTTTATGGATTCATAACATACCACAAATCCATTCTGACTGAGGACTCCCCACAGTCTTTCTTTTCATGCATTTGTGCACACTACAAAATCTTCATTTGGATATGAAATCCTCGGGATTGGAGCACTAGTTAACAACTGCTTAAAATGTTGGAAGCTCTTTTCACACTCTTATGTCCACTGAAATTTTATCCCCTTCCTTTGCAATGAAGTGATTGGGTGAGCAATTTTTGAAAACCCTACAATGAATCTCCTGTAATAGCCAGCTAGACCCATAAAGAATATGTCTTATGTCACATTATTAGGTTTTGACTATCCTCTAATGGACTCTATCTTCTCAAGGTCCACTGTTATCCCTTCCTATGAAATGATATGTCCCAAATAATGAATTTGCTTTTGGTAAAATGAACACTTGCTCAATTTGGTATACAGATGATACTCTCTTATCACTTGCAACACCATCCACAAATGATGTTCATGCTCTTCCTCCAACTTGGAATACACCAAGATGTCATCCAAAAAGACTATGAAAAACTTGTCTAGATATTCTTTGAATACACCATTCATTAGGCACATGAAAACCGCGGGTGCATTTGATAACCCAAATGGCACCACTGTGAATTCATGATGACCATACCTTTTTCTGAAGGTAGTATTTCTTATGTATTCATCTTTTATACTTACCTGACGGTACCCTGACCTGAGATCTGTTTTTGAAAATATATTGGCATCCTTCAACTGATCAAAGAGATCATCAATCCTTGGCAAGGGATACTTGTTATTTATAGTAACTTTATTCAACTGTCTGAAATCGATGCACGATCTCAATGTCCCATCTTTCTTCTTCACGGACAAGATCGGGGCACCCCAAGGTGACACACTTGGGCATGTATACCCCTTCTTCAGAAGTTCTTCAAGCTGCATTTGCAACTCCATCAGCTCTGGTGCACTCATTCTATAAGGAGTTTTTTACATTGGGGCTGTTCCAAGTGTCAAATTTATAGAGAAATCAATATCTCTCTTTGGAGGTAGTCCTGGTACCTTTTTGAACACATCTTCAAAATCTTTAAGGACTGTATATTCCTCTAGAATTGGCACCTTATCCTTAGATGCTTCCTCCATATGAGCTGCAAATAATTGAAATCCTTTTCTGTAGCATTTCTTCAGCTGCATTGTTGAAATTTCTCTAATAGCAACTGCCCTAGGAATTCCTTGGACTGCTCTATGATTTCCTTCCTCATCCAAGCAAGTGAATGCTTTGTTATGGCAGTCTAAAATGGCATGGTGTTGGTCCAACTAGTACATACCAATTAGGCAATCATATGAACCTAAAGGAAATATATTCAAATTTGTCTTGGTACTTAGTCCATTCATGCCCACTAGACATGATTTAACCGACTCGACAACTTTCGTCTTGGCTCATGTAACCAGTTGTACCAGCCAATATTTCTCATGCTTGCTTCTCGGCAAGCATAATCTTTCCACAACTTTAGGATTGATGTAACTATGACTAGCTCCTAAGTCTATTAAAATAGTAAAGGCATGGTTATTAATCATACCTTCAACTTCAATCATGTGTGATTGAAACTCAGCTTGCTTGTTGTCCAGGGCTGCATAGATCCTCGATACTCTTTTTCCCATGTCCTTCATTGTTTTTGTTTGTTGAACATTGTGAACAGCTCTCACCTTGTCATTTCTGTGAGGAAAATCTATATACCTATGATCTCCTTTGCATCCACAACATTCCATAGGTGTCTGCCTTGGCCTTTTCCCACCTACTTCATCCATCCTGGGCTCTCTCAAAATTGGTTGTCCTTTAGGACTATTCCTGAAAAATGGTGGTTTGATTCCCTTCTGTCTCTACTCCCTCTTGAACTTCTTCTTATCTTCCCAAGCATTTTGGAAAGTAGGATTTTATTTTTTTTTATCATATAATCATTTTTCTCTCCTTATAGTTTCTTCCATAGTTTTCAGGTCATCATATTTGATCTTGCCACTGATAGAAGATGGCAGCCCACTTAGATACCTTTGAATCTTAATTGTCTCATCCTTGATGAAGGGGACATATTTCAACAACTCCAAGAATATTCTTTCATACTCATCAATGGACATACTTCCCAGCTTGAGTTCGAAGAACTCTTTCATTTTCTTGTCATAATACCTCTTAGTTTAGTGCGTCTTTTCAAAATGTCTCTTGAATTCCCTCCGTGTAACATTCTTCTCTATGACGTGTTGTACTTGCACAAGTTGATCCCACTATATGGATGCCTTTCCTTTAACTTGGTAAATGGAAATTCTTCCCTCTGCATGAGAAGAATAGTTATGCAGTCGGAAATACTTCCTCATTCCCAATAGCCATGTCTCAACATCTTCATCTTTCTTGTGTTCTTCGTCAAAAGTAGGAGGCTTGATTTTATTCATTTCACCCTTCAATTCATCCACTTTTGATTTCCTATGCTTTCTGGTAGGAGATGGACTTGAAATTTTGTGTGCTCTCTTATTGGAATGTTTCGGGGAGTGACGGTGATGCCTGCTAACGCTCCTTGATCTTCCTTTCTTCTCGGTGGTCCCGCAACTCCCTGTTTTGCTTGAGCCACTCTTCTATTTCTAAGCCTCGTTTTGTTCTGCAACAATTCACCATTAGGTGCTAGCCCCTTCTTCCTTAGTCCTTGGTTCGCTTGTGACCACAGCTGGGACCGAGCGCTAATGATTTGGGCTCTTATCGAGAGTGTTGAAACTTCCGGCTTTGGAGCTTCAGACACTCCCCTTTTTCTATGTGTCACCACATCACAAAACAATGAACTGTAGAATGCACGAAGAATGGTGGACCTACGGTCCACATTCCTTCATGCACCACTTCTTCTAGAGTGTCAAGTCTCCAGACTTCACAATCTGGCGCCACGCATCCACTGGGGCCCAAGGTTTCCGTGCTTGAACTAATATATGTTGAAAACGTCACATCAACTTTAGTACTTTTCAAATTGTGGAGGCAGGGCTTGGCAGTTTTGGAGTAACCCGCCAATTGTTCCACAATTTTCCCCACACTGACACATACCCCTTCTGGGAAACCGTGGTTTGGATTTCGGGACTGCCTTGTAGAATTATATGTCGCGCAACTTTGATCTCCACAATGCCTCCAGACCATCAATCTTGATAGATCGTGATCAAAGTTAATGCGAGCTCGATCCAGCTAACTTCTTCGCTAACTTTAACTACCTTGTGCCACCCGCATGATTGGACCATGTGTCGGCTTCGTGTGTCCTGCCACATGGAGGTCTGTGTTTCTTTCTCCCCGCTTCTGAAGTATGTGATCTACTGACGTGTCTCTTCTGCTGATCGACGGCTATAAATTACTTCAGCTCTTCGAGCTTCGGGAGTTTCAACCTCTCCACACTTGTTTTCTCCTGAAGTGATTTCACCCAAAGTCAACGATCTATCGACATATGTCTCCCACAGATCCACGGCTGCAATTCACTTTGGCTCTTCAGCCTTCAGGAGTTTCAACCTCTCCACACTCGTTTTCTCCCGAAGTGATTTCACCCGAAGTCCATAGATTTTTTCCACGTATCCTCTCTTTCAGATCGACGGCACAGACGAACTCCGTTACTCCGCGGATTTCCAAAGGAACTCACGGCTAACCACCTTGCAACTTTTCTTGATTTGATGGTCTGGGGTAACTCTGTTTCCTCCTGAAGAAATCCTAGCCATTAAATCATTAAACCTTGAGAGTTTCTCCCCCTTTGAATATTTCTTCCCGCTATCTCTCCTGAGCTTCATTTCTTGAACACCTTTCTCCTTAGAGGGTTGCTTCAGCATTTAGTCGACTTTAGGATCTGTGCACTCCTTGCAACATATCTTCGCATCCCTTCACAATAAAAATCAATCTATTTCTCTTGATCTTTTTGAGTCAAATACTCTGTCGATGCACTCCTTGCACCCGGGGAAACTTTGAACCTTGAATTTTGTCCCTTTCGACAACAATTCACTTTGAAATATTTGTCTCGTTAACCACTAACATGGCCCATCCAGGATCAGTGTTGAAACCATGGCTCTAGTACCAATTTGTAATGTCCCTGGCCATCCACGTCTGCCAGGCAATGCTACCCAACAACCTTATATTTTCCCAACTAGCTTTGATACCATTTATGTGACATTCTCGGCCTTAAAAAACAAGCCAGGCCATGCCACCGTGTAACTTTGTAGAAATAATCACATATAAAACTTAACCGGAAGATAGAGACAACATCTGGTATTCACACATATAAATGTATATCTATCTAATGCAATTAAACAGATGTCAATAATCTACTCATACACATGTTCATGTGGAAGCAACATTAACACATACATGCAACATATATATATATATAGGCATTACTCATTAATTATAATGCAAATAAAAATACACACCATACAGCGAACATAGAATTGGTGCTTATCTTTTAATAGATGACCATTAACTGCGTGCAGACCTTCCATGAACCTCCCAGCCTTAGACCATGCTGCTCATCACACTCAACAGTGGATCACCCCCAAGCTGGGACTAAACTCCATTGGGCAAGGGAATTCTAGGCTTGGCAAGGACAACAAGGAAGTTACACAGAACAACAGGAAGGATATTTTATCGCAGGAGCCACTTATGCCCACAACCCACAGACCCTCATTCCCCACACGCCTACTCCACCCGAGGAAGGTACACCTTCACTGATACAAGTCCATATGCTACTACACCTACCTTACCTTGGACTTCAGCAAAAGGTTGGACCAGAAGTCTTGGAGTACTGTAGCTTCTACAGGACTCCCTTCCATGAGAACTTGCTTCCCAGTAAACTCTCTCACCTAGGAGAGTTGCTCACTGGCCTAACAACCTGCTTCTTCAATTCAGCTCCTAAGAAATACAACAACAACATTCAACTAACACACTGGTGACGGCAGCAATAGAAAACAAATATGAACCCCGAAAGTGGAAACAACCAAACGCTAAGACACACCACGGCTCAGGCAAATACAAATGCATTGGGCTTCACAAGGAAAACACACAGGGCAACGTCCAGCAATTGCATGTTACAATCGCGCATGCGTCAGTGGGGAGTGTGGCTCTCTTCCCGGGTGCCTAACCTCGCGAGAGTACAGACGTAATGGTGAAGGATCTGTGACAGACGTGAGAATCATGAGACCGGCTAATGAGTCCCCCCAACGAGCTGACTTTCCCACTTAAAAATACATGTGCCCAGGTTGACACATGTTTCCCTGAAGCTGTGTGAGCTCCACTTAACACTCGTCCCCATTTCCCCCGAGAACTTAGGACAACATGGTTATATCAAACCTTAGCTTCTAGGAAATAATAATATAATATTATTCCTTTAGAGGTAAGCCCTCTATCTTAGCCCCTATTCCTAGACACTTAGCCCCTTCCCCACCTAGTGGAGCTTAGTCCCCCATAACTCTTTCTTCATGGAGGGTCTACACGCAGCAGTGTATTTTTATTAATGATATGTGTGTATTTACATATACAAAATCAGGCTCATTGGCCTTAGCATCTAGCTCACCAACCTATAAGCATAATTACAATTCAACAGGGGCTCGGCCTTGGGGTGTTACAACATAGCTACATGAAACTATCCATGCACAATGTGGAGGAATAAGAGTAACACAAAGTGATTATGAAAATAATTTCTTGGTGGCCAAAATTTCTAGAATAAGTTTTGGACGTAGTGAGAGGTCCATGGAAAAGGGTACATCTAGTGTTGCCAAGGAGAAGAGTGAAGAAAGGGGTGGGAGCAAGAGCATCAAGATAACTCTTTTTCAAAACTTCTCCAAAGCATTTCATATATAATAGGTCTTTTATATATTAGGTCTTTTATATATTATAATGCATATAAATTTTAAAAACATACAAATTGCCAACTTAGTCATAAAAAATAAAAAAATAATAGATTTGTGTGCTCTTGACCAAATTTCACATTCCATAAATCCGCTAATCAAAAGGATGACTAGCATGGCTCAAAGATCATGCCTATCTTATCCACGCAATTTCTCTTTGTCTCTTCTCAATTATTTTTTTCCTTTTTGTTTATCATATTCCCCCCTTTTGGTATGTTTTTATTTTTCTCTTAAGTTTAAACATTTAATATTATATTAAATCCATTGTTAAATTTGGTTAATATGTCGAAATAAAAAATTTAAAAAAAAACAATTCATTACTTATCTTCATCTTGTGAAGAATCTAATCCATTAATGCTTGGTGTGTCGAACTCCATCCTTGCTCTTCAATGTACTTCATCCTGGCTCTTCAAATGCGGCCTCTTCATGACACTAATACCAAACTTGCACATAACACACACACTTAAAACACTTGCAAAGAAGGAAAAACACTTGCAAAGAAGGAAGAGAGAGATGTGTATGTCATTCAATGTGTAATAATGAGGCGGTACACAAAAGTAATCTCTCATGAGAGAGAATGTCACACTCAAACACCAATCATTATACTAAGTCATAACTTAGTCTAACCTAAGTCACCTAACACGAAGACATTGGACTTGAATGTCCAGGGGTATGTAGATCCCCTGATGAAATAGGACATGTAGGATTGATTTTATATATATATATATATTCAAAAATAAAATGTAGGCATAAAGATTACACTTTTTCAACATTTAGAAAATAGAGATACATCCACTAATCAAACACATAAGATATACATACAAAATCAACAATAGAAAATTTGAGAGTTCGAAGTTTTGTAGTTTTCTCACTCAATGTCATAAAAATGTAGTACATGAGTAATATGAAATCATGAAACTAAAACATGATGTTGATATACAGATGAAATCATGAAACTAAAACATGATATTGATACTATCATACTCTAGATGGAAGGACAATGGAAAATACAAACTAGGGTAGATTCATAGAAGAATCCCATGAGTGACAAATCACACGTTATGTCTCATCCTCCTACATCTAATACCCATTTCATTAGAGAATACATCCCACATCCTTGTCCTTCCCCTCAACCATTGTTCCCTCACCATGTATATAAGATAAAGGTTGGTGTGCACATGCACCACCATCTATGCTTTTCACCACTCAAGAACATGTTGGGACACATTATTTGACATGTCGAGACACATTTGCACAATTGTTTTGAATTTTTTGAGTATCTCGAGAATCAAACACACTAGAACACATGGGACCTGAGTGTTGAAAAAGTTGGGATATGCAACCAACACCATGCATGTGTTAGATACATAGGACATGTGTGTTCCTGAATCCATGTGTCTAACTTGCAGATTCTAGACACGCATGCCTTATCCATTTTTTCTTACTTCTTAGGTGATAAATTAGTATTAATTATGACATGTGACTTTATATGCATTATCATAGTACCACTATACTAAGTTAACTCTAACAAATCTTAGGATCGAAAATTTCCAAAGGTATTAAAGCTCTCAATCATTCTCAATATGTCGATGACACCCTTCTATTGAGAGAAGCTTCAACAAGAAGTTAAAACAACTCATTACCTACAAAGAATTTTGGATAATAATGCCAAAATCAAGAGAATGGTTATTAACGCCCTAAAAAGATTGGCAATGAGAATTACTCAAATCCTAGATTTTTAGTTGGGAGATAGTCTCGTCCCTTTCTCCTGCTTAGGAATCCCAATATGATTTGGATAGTTAAAAAGCAATGCCTAGTTAGGTTCAACCCATAAGATCCAAAAGAAAAGTAAAGGTTGAATATCCTTGTGATTAAATTTGAATGTAGGAACCTTTCTTATAAGGCCTATTCTTTCATCAATACTTATATTGTATATATCAATGCTCCATTCTTCTCGTTCCAATGTTCCTTCTAAAAGTGTGAGCTGGAGATTTTTCTCCAAAAGTTTTTTTGGCAGAGACACAAACAAAATGATAAAATGAAATTTTCCTAGGTAGCCTCAAATATGATCCAATATCCTATAATCAAGGGAGGGATCAGTATTAGAAAATCCCACCCTACTTAATAAATAATTAAGAGGAAGGATCCTTTAAAAAGACATACATCATAAAGTTGTTGAGACAATTATCTTGCAAACCACTATGCAAGTAAGCCTCTGAATCAAGCTCATTTATTTATAAAACAAGTAACTAGTGGTTCCTCCATCTAGACAACATTGAAAAACTATTTTCCTCTAATAAGTAACATTCCTTAGTGCCCTTGTGATAGGTGGTAAAATAAACCCTTGGGAAGAGAAAGTCCTTACCAAGCATGTTGTAAATGGAAATGGGGACTTGAAACCCCTAAGAGACTAAGTTACTAACTCAGTTCTAAAATCATTCTCTCTCTTTTTTTATGAGCCATTGGGAAGGAAATCCCTGGAGAAGATGGAAACTCCTAAATGAGCTATGAATTTATGTACCCCTCCAAGATATTTTCTTGCAATTTTAGAAGAAAAATATGCATGCAAAGACACTTTTTAGACATACGAAAGATTATATTATATGGGGCCCTCCTTCCAAAGAAGGTTCATAGTCTAGTAGGATATCAACTTGTGATATCTCAAATTCATACTATTGTTTCCCCCTTCAAGTGAAATTCCCTCTAGGTCAAATTTTCCATGCCTAAGGTTAAATCATTGGAGAAGGAACTAGAAGTTAAAACATAAGGATTGGAGTTTTGAGTCCAGAGAGGAGGAAGCAAAGAAAGGATACAATTGTTGCAGTGCTTGTGGAAGCTCAATCTATGTGAGTTTGATGGGAACGAGATGAAAAAATAGACGAAAAGGATGTGACCAAGGAGCATGGGTTCAACGACAATCATGAAAGACAAATAATCTTGGAAGACATGAAATTTCTCTTTGGTGTAGTATAGTTATTGTTACCCCCCCCCCTTCTCACCTAGGAGTAACCAAATGAAATCGTGTATCATGGTGCACAATGAAGATGGTGATCCCAAAAATGATCATCGACATTCTCCATAGACAGCAACCCCTCATATGCCTCTCCCCTCATCCAACTCAGTTCACTTCACTTCATCATCATGGTTCATCTGATGATGGTGGTCCAACACACATTAGATACACTAGTCATTGTTTCTTATAAAGTGTTACATTTAATGCATTAGGAATTTAAGTGAGGATCATGGGTTAAAGTCAAATAATGGATCATGATTGCTTGGAAGTTATGCTTTTTTCCTTGTTTCACCTTGGTGGTCATCATAGGTGTCCTAGTCCAATGTTGTCACTCTTGGGGTAAATGAATACGAGTGGGAGGCCTTGATAGGGGTAACACACCACTCCCTTCCATAATTAACACTTTTCATCTTGATTCATTTCATTGTCCTATCTTTTGGTAATGGTTGTTACATGTACACCAAAAAGGATTGTGTCTTATCCTCCTATGAGAAGAAGGGATAGAATGTCGAGGTTGTTGCAGTGGCTAAAGGATAAAAAGAAAACATGTTATAAAAGAAAGAAGAAATAATGGGATAATAAATGACTAAGTAAAAATCCAAAGGTTAGCTTGAGCTCTTCCCTCTCACTATGAGGCGATCACCCCTATTCCTAATGCATTGAATGCATATCAATTAAAAGGACTAAATCTCAATAAGAAAAATAATGAATGCTTGAAACCTGAAAAGGGGACTTGCAAAGCAATAAAATAATATCAAAAGGAAAGAAGGGTTTTGTAATACACACACTGTCGAGGAAAGGGTCTCTCAAGTAGCAAGTGCTCCCTCTACAAAGGTGGTCATGGAGATGAACCAACATGTGTCCTTACATGTCAATGACACCATGACCATGAATTAAACCCCATGACACCTCATTCACTTATACTTACACTTTGAAGGGTTTATCGAAAACTATTCCTCTACTTGGGTGTTGGCGCACCTAATAGGGGCTTATGATGGTCCTCCCATACCTAAACTAGGCAAATTGCATAAAGTCTCTAGCTAGTGTGAAGTTTGAAGAAGATACCTAATGTGAATTTCTTACATGGCTCTTGTATTAATTCATGGCTTACTTTACATGATTCTAATGGCTCTTGTATCTTGTAGTTGTTGTTCTTACTTGATTCTATGGACCTTGTTTGGTCATGATGCACCCTTGACATGGCCCTTTGGAGGACGTTTTCATGATGATGCCTAGGAAATTATACACTATACAGAGGATGTTGCATACTTGATGCAGAGCGTTGGGCCCTTTGATGATTTTACATGCCTTGGGGAACCTACCCACACTTCCTGGACCTTAGACATTGGACAAATGAGCTTAGACGTTGCATATACAACATGATGTACCATTGAGAGGGCAGGAAGCCCCACAGGTTGGACAGTGCACCCCTTGAGCATATTAGGGTTTGATTGGATGACTTTGCACTTGGAGACAATGGTACACGTCTTTGGAGAGGTTGTGGAGATTTATTTTCCCATGACGTCACCCCCTAGCCCTTGTACAATGCATATGTTGATGGTGATGTCATGTATGATGATGATTGTTGATCCAACCTAACATGAGGGAATCATTTTGATGATGAGTTGGCACATGATGATGATGATACGTGACCTTTGGATGAGGAGGTGTGACCCTTGAAGATACTTTTCACCCTTTGATGGAGAGACATGGCCTTTGGAGGATCTTTTACCCCTTTAGAGGATAATGTCACCACCCTTGAAGGATATCACACTCACACGTGTCATTTTTTAGGGGACATTTTGATGTATTTTCATTTTATCTTTATGTTGGAGGGTATTTTGGGGGTTAGCCTAGACCTATTCACCTTGTATCATGGACATTTTAAATTTTAGGGGCTTGTTGAGAGGCAAAGCGCTAGGGTTTCCTCATATAGAAGGCTTGTGCTTCCCTTACTTGTAAATCATAACTCACACTTGTGGAGAATCACTTATCTTTTCTTCTTTTACTCTTTTCTCATCATGGAGTACTTATGTGCACCTCTTGGAGAGTGATCTTGTGGATGTTTCTCTTGTTTTGGTGGATAATTCTTGTTCTAGGGTTTCTTCATGCACAACAACTTGGCTAGTAAGTGTTCTTTCCAAGTATTTATGGTTTATTCATGGTATTTTAAGTAGATGCTCTATCAAATTATTGATAAGTTGTATATTATCTTGTTCTCCTTGGATTAGTTTATCTTGAAACCATAGGAAGAGTTGTAATTGTGCATCCCCTTCCTTGTTTTTATTCAGCTTAAGATTATTGAAGCATATAAGGTTAAATTTAGAGCATGTGATTGTACATCCCCCTAAACTTGTCCTTATTGGTTGAATTCTAGAGCTTGTGATTGTACTGCTCTAGGGTTTACCTATTTTCCACCTTAATGTCTTGTTTAAAGTCTTAGAAGATATAGGATGACATTTAGGGCTCATGATTGTACATTTCCCTAGACTTGTTTTCCTAAAGGTTTAGACCTATGCTTGTGATTGTACAACACTAGAATTTGATCCTTGAATTTTCTTTTCCCTTTAATCTCCTTTGAAGTTGTTGCATTGACTCCATATTCCCAAGGACTCAAGACAACACTAGTCTTTCTCCTATTGCAAGTGATTGAAACCCTAGTTTTAGCTCTCTCTCTCTCTCTCTCTCTCTCTCTCTCTCTCTCTCTCAATGTCTTGTGTTAGTTTTAGGATTGTTGCATTGCATTTAATTTATCATCATCATTAGCTTAACGTCTTGCATCTTAGCCTGGAATCACCTCTAACATCATTTGTTGTTGTATTACTTGCATTTTCAGCCATTAGGGTTTGTCATTTTGCATCTCTCTCTCTCTCAACGTCTTGTGTTAGTTTTAGGATTATTGCATTGCATTTATCATCATCATTAGCTTAACGCCTTGCATCTTAGCCTAGAATCACCTCCAACATCATTTGTTGTTGTATTACTTGTATTTTCATCCATTAGGGTTTGTCATTTTGCATCTATTTAACATAGTTTCATGCTATTTCTTTTCATCAATCATTAGCTAATGGTTTGTTGAGTATTTGACATATATGTATTCTTACGAATTTTAGGATTGTTTACTTGTTGTTATAAGCTTGTTATATGTTGAAGTATATCATCTTTTACTCAAGTTTGATTAGAGCCTTCTCTTTTCTTTTGATAGCTAGTGTTTCGGGGCATTTATTTTACTCTTCCAACTTGGTAATTGTCATTGATTGTCTTAGAACATCCCCTTACACACGCACATTAATTTTTCCTTGCTTAATCCACCTTGACCTTTCCTTGAACATTGACCTAGCTAGTGAAGTAACCAAAATTAGGGGTTGTAGACTTGCTTAGCCTTGCTACAAGATCTTTTGAGGTTACTAGGGAATCCTACCTTGTGTTGGATCTCTATCCTTCACTAAAATGAGGGAAGTACTTGCTTAGGTGATAGTGGCAAATACTTCCATATGTTACACTTGTCAAGCATCTTGTGAAGGCTTTGCACAAGTGCTAGATTAGGTGATAATAGTTACCATGATATATTTTGTTAAATGGAATGCTCACATTTTGGTTTGAAAGTCTTAGTTCATGGGGCAGTAACCCTATATACCCCCATTTTGAAATCAATGGTCTAGTGCCCAAACATTTAGGCATTTTGATATGTATGACATGTTGAATTTCAGATCATAGTAAGCAAATTATGCACTCATAATTTAAACCCTAGGATCTAGGAAGATTAAAACATGAACACCAATCAAAGTAGTAAATTCTAAACATTGTATAAACTACAAACACATCACACTAAAAATATGAACAAGAAGTACACAAATATGAACTCTCAAACTTGCATATGTATTTTATTGACTTTAGGAAATGCAATTCTCTAGCTCAAAACTCACTGCTAATCACTAGATATGTCACAAAAAATGAGTGAGTACAATCACCCACTATGCTTCTTTTATAGATGAAGGAAAGGGTTTACAAATTTAGAAACGCTAAATTTAGAGGTAACCCCAAACCCTAAATTCCACCTAAGATAGTGCACCCATAATTTCTAGACGAGGTTATCTAGATAGGAGAGACCGATTGCTAGAGTAATTAGCACATAAAATAATGTTCAACCTCTTAGGGATCAGTGACCTCCTAGAATAGAAAACACATGAAAAATAAAACTATTCTAATTGTAGAAAAAGCAACAAACTACCTACACAAAAGCACTTTTCTAGAAACAGAAAATCGAGTCTTGAAAACAAAAACTATCTAAGGCTAAAAGTAGCATCAACTTATGCCTATATGCATTGTGCCTCATATAGGATCCTACTATTGATGTTTCACCCTCATTATGTTCATAGGACCAATAGAAGTTTACCATGTTGGTGGAGACACAACTACCACGCAACAAGAAGAAATGTAACACTCCCTCTTTGTGAGGAAGGTGTTATCCATCAATCCCAATGTTTCCCTTAGCATATAAAACTTTCCCTTTGCTTGGGGCTTCATCAAAATATGTAAAACCTTGGAATTTGTGAAAACATACTCAAGGACCATTACTCCCTTCTAAACCTTATCTTTGAGGAAATGGTACCAAATATCTATGTGCTTGGAGTGATAATGAAACATTGGATTCTCATAATCTAGTACAAACATTGATTTCATAGTATACCACAATGGGATTCAACATCTAATAGATCAGTTTTTTTATCACCTTGTGAATTCATATGGATTCACAACTAAAAGCGTTGGCTTCCATATACCCTACGTCTAGTGAACTAAGTACAAATGTTGCCCACTTCCTATGAAACTAAGATACCATACCTAAACCCAAAATAAAACAACAACCAAAAGTAGTCTTCTTGTCCCTTACACCTCCTACCCAATTAGAATCAACAAAACCATGCAACACCTACTCACCATATCCCACATACCTTAGAGCATAATTATTTGTGCCTTCCAACTATCTCAAGCATGAACTAGCTCAAGGTATTCATTGCAAAGTATACATTCAATATGGTATTAACCAAATACATAAGGGAACCAATCAGCTTCCTATATAATGATGGACCTACCAAATTTGAATCTATATCAACATGCAATTTCAAATTTTAAATCATAGGAATGGCTAAGGGCTTACTATCCAACATCTATAATCTCTTAAGAATATCCATTTTGTACTTCCCCTATCCAAGGAAGACCTAACTTGTACCCTACCAAACCTCTAAATCCAAAAAATGATGCATCCGGTCGATGTCCTTCATGTCAAGCTCACAAGCTAAATTTGTCTTACACCATACAATAAGCTTCTCAAAACCACCTATGATGACAAAGTTATCAACATATAGGACCAAAAGAAGTTGAGAAAATCTATCAAATAAAAATTAGAATCCACAACAATCTTGTTGAATCCCAATCTTAGTAGGTGCTCATAAATCCTAGAGAATCAAGCACGTGGTGCCTACTTCAACCCATAAAGTTACTTCTTCACCCTGCACACATGGGTATCTTGTCCATATACCTCAAAACCCCTCAGTTGATTAATATGTACTTCCTCCTCAATTGAGCCATTAAGAAAAGTTGTTTTACATCCATATGATATAAAGACCAACCAAAAATTGATGCTACTACATAATGGATTTGATGGAAATATATCTGGCAATTGAAGCAAAGGCCTCCTCATCGTCAACTCCCTCTCTTTGGGAGTGTTGCCCCTCTTTTTGCATGAGGCTCACATTTGTGATTGTTATCACAAACACTTATGATTTTTATCATGGAGGTAGGTTTATAGGTTGGTGGAGCTTTGGATGGACTATGGGTTGTGAGTTCCCTTGATGATTTTGATGCATTGGTTGATGGTTGATGAGATGATGTAGTCATGGGTGTCTTGATGGTGTTTTTCTTGGTATACTTGCTTATCATAAAGAAGAATTGCACATGGTCATGTGATGTTCTAGCCTCCATTTTTGCTAGATGATTTTATATGAGAATATATGACTGCCTTTATGGAATGCCCTAACACTTTTGGTCTAGTTTGGTAGTGCATTGATATCTTCATTTAGTTGTCATCGTAATGGAATAAAGCGCTTGACACTCCCCCCTTGATTTCACTTATTTTCACCTTCTTTTTGGGGTGATTTGACATGGTCTAACATTGTTGGAGCCTTAGTGCTTGAATGCCCTGGCTTATGTGAAGGATTTTGACACTTGGATGGGTTTATGTTGAGGTGGACTATCATTATATGTGGATCAATTTCCTTCTTCATGATGACTTAGCACTTATGTGGAGGCATTTCACACACCTTGTGCATTTCGATGAGGACATACCCCCCTTCTTTGATGAGTTGGAATATCATTTGGATGACTTGGCATATGGTTGATGATGATACATGCTTGTTTGACTCTTTCCTCCCTAGATCTAGCACATTGCACATACTTTGAGGATGTTTTGGTGAATTGATGGCACACATGTGGAGTCACATTCTCATACTATTTATTACTTGTGGAGGAGAGCACGTTTGGAGGGATCTTATGTGGACCAAGGAAAATCTTTACTTGGTCAAACCATAGAATGATCATTTCTTTATGACTTGGTGGATGAGTTGCATGGATTGGAAGGTCGCACATGACATCTTTGGAAGAGTATCTTGCACACATATTGAGGCATAGTCTTATTGTATTGGTTAATAAGGGTTCGCCCCCTTTCTTCATGGAGTTAGTTGAGCATTGATGACATTCCAGCTGTTTTCTTCATAGATTTGATGCTTTGTTTCATGGATCCATTTGCTTGGCACTTGATTCAAGGACATTTTACATTAAAGGATATCTAGGAGGTTTCAAACCCTAGATATGGGGTTTCATTACACATTTGGAGGGTGTCCTAGTGTAGTGTACCTTTTTGCTTACCCAACGCTTAAAACGCACTATCTAACAATCTGTACACACTTGCGTTGGATTTACATAACACATACAGTCCAGTATATACTCCACATGCAATTAACAGTAATTAAACACGTTTAAGTCTCAGAGTAAAAACATATAATTTTACTGCTACGATTAAACAATCCATAACATTCCATAATAATTCATATACACAACGGAATCATGATAATATATACAGCACAATCATGTGGAAATGTGATAAGAACATAATTAGATACTTATCTTGTAACAGTGGAGAAGTCCACCAACCAAATGAAGACCTTCCACGAACCTCCCAGCCGTAGACCGCATTGCTCCTCAACTCAACAATGGGTCACCCCCGAGTTGGGATTGAGCTCCACCCCAGGGCAAGGAATCCTAGGCTAGGTTGAGGTTACAAGGAAAACAACACATATATATCTGGAAGGATTCTTCCCAAAGATGTCATCTTACGCCCACTACTACCAGACTCTCATTCCCCACATGCTTGCTCCGCCCAGGAGTATACACCTTCACACGCACAGTCCATCGGTGCTAACCTCCCTCTCGGGGCCTTAGCAACAGGTCGGATCAGGAAGTATCAGAGCCTGAAGCTGGTGCTAGGCACTCTCTGGAAGAAACCACTTTCCTCGCAAACTCTTTCACCTGGAAGAGTTGCTCACAGGCCTGACAACCTGCCTCCTCCCACCATAGTCGCCTCCCTCACCCGAAGAGAGGTCATACACAAGATCAGTGCAAATCTTACTCTGGCCAGTATGCCACACACAGTTCAGCACTGCGTGGCCGCAACAGCCAATTGGGAAAACAGACACGCGCTTCCCAAACAGGTTCAGCAATCATGGGATAGTCTCATGGTTTTGGTTTCAGGATTGTACGAGGGTATTCTTGCAGAGGTTTGCGGGTTCACGCTCAGACGGTCGGGTAGAATGGAGAAGATCCCCCCCCATGGTTCATCTCGGCTATTATATTTGCATGCACTAGGGTTGACACTTGTCACCCTGGGAAATGCATGTGTTCCCATAGCATGCATCCCTTTTGCACGTTTTTTTTCTCTTGCCAGGAACTTAGGATAAAATAAAATACACATGTCTTTTGGGAATAATATTAAAATATTACTCCCAGGCTTAAGCCCCCTAGACTTAGCCCCTAGGCTCAACACTTAGCCCCTTTTTCCCATCTTCCAGCCCCTAATCC
>JZKD02S2309446.1:14117-33304 GCA_000966675.3 Picea glauca | reverse complement strand
GCAAGGATCCACCAAGAAAACCATAAGCCCTTCCTTTGTAATTTTAGCTTTTATATAGAATAGTTATGTTAATTGTTGCTTCCTGTTTTCATTAAAAGTAAGAATTGTCCTTAAATTTTAGTAGTTGTAGAAATCCGATTTGTACATGTTAGAATCTATTTCTTCTTGTTTGATTATTGTTGAAGTAATATGCACAGTGTTTTCCAATTTAGAAACGAGCTCAGATGTTTGGATAGATCGATTTAAAAGGATTATTTTTCCTAGTTTTATAAGTTCTATTCGATTTGTTGTAGCTTTCAATTCTAGTTTAAAGTCATATATTGCTTCTAAAAATTTAAGTTTCTAAATGGAATAGACTTAGTTGTATTTTCTTTTTAAAATTAGAAAATCTTACTCTGTTTTCTGTAATGCTATATAGTTTTCTGTTACTTGGTTTAGTTTCTGAGTCACATTAAATTAGATAAGTTTTCAATTAGGTAGATGCTTTAAATCAAAATTACTTTTGAAGATAGTTTTTAGAAGTATTTCGTTTCTATAATTAGTATAGAACTTAGATTTGTATGCTTTATAGAATTTAGATATTTAGTTAGTATTAGAATTTTGAATATTGAATAGAATTAATGAATTTGAAATCTTTTCATCAAAGTAGTTTGAATAATTTTTAGATTAGAGAAGCTTAAATCATAATAGATTAGATTAGATTAAATTAGATTAGGATAGGCTCTAGTCCTGCACGTACAGTGTTTGTGCCTCAAAGTTTACCTCCCTGGGTTGACAATTTATGGAGGCTATTTGTAGTGATATAATTAGCTCGACATTTTGGCGTCGTTGTCGAGGAGGCACTAAAAAGGACTGGAGATTAGATTTTATGTTTGTTAGAGGAGGAGGAGCTGTAAGATGGGAGGTAACAACCTACGCATCTACTACAGTAGGTTCCAAAGCTTGGCCAAGTAGTTCAATTTTAGCAGGTATTTTTGAAGTAAGTTTTCTTTTCAATAAATGCAAGAGTACTTTTTCTTTAGCAAATGTAGAATTTCTTTCAAATAGAAATGTGTTAGTTTAATGATTTCACTAATTAGCTTTGATTTCATAAGTAGTAATATTTGAATACTAGGTCAGTAGCACCCACAACACTTAATTTTAATCTAGCTTCTTTACTTTAGAGTTATTTACATTTTTATTTAAAAAAAAATAATTTTGCAAATAAGTTAAATTAGCTTTAAAATTCAAAGTTTCAAAACATTTAGGTGTTGTAAGAACCTTGTTACTAATCCACCTGTGGAGCGGGACAGCTGAACCGGAACAAGTTTAGAGATTTTCAAAAACTTGTTGAGCAGAGAAGGGCTTATTACTACAAGGAGTTTTCTTAATCCTTGTCACAACATCAGATCCATATCTGAAGATGAATCCATCTTTCAAAATGAGCAGCAAATCAATAATTATCCTCAACCTGAAGACCTAGACCTATTCATCTATGCTTGCTCATTTGATGAAGGAGCTCAAGAATTATGGGAAGGAGCTGAGGAAGAAGAACAACTAGAACCTGAAATTGCAGAATTTCTTGCTTGCTTGGGACCAGAGGAAGAATATCAGCTTNGTATAGAACTTAGATTTGTATGCTTTATAGAATTTAGATATTTAGTTAGTATTAGAATTTTGAATATTGAATAGAATTAATGAATTTGAAATCTTTTCATCAAAGTAGTTTGAATAATTTTTAGATTAGAGAAGCTTAAATCATAATAGATTAGATTAGATTAAATTAGATTAGGATAGGCTCTAGTCCTGCACGTACAGTGTTTGTGCCTCAAAGTTTACCTCCCTGGGTTGACAATTTATGGAGGCTATTTGTAGTGATATAATTAGCTCGACATTTTGGCGTCGTTGTCGAGGAGGCACTAAAAAGGACTGGAGATTAGATTTTATGTTTGTTAGAGGAGGAGGAGCTGTAAGATGGGAGGTAACAACCTACGCATCTACTACAGTAGGTTCCAAAGCTTGGCCAAGTAGTTCAATTTTAGCAGGTATTTTTGAAGTAAGTTTTCTTTTCAATAAATGCAAGAGTACTTTTTCTTTAGCAAATGTATAATTTCTTTCGAATAGAAATGTGTTAGTTTAATGATTTCACTGATTATATTTGATTTCATAAGTAGTAATATTTGAATACTAGGTCAGTAGCACCCACAACACTTAATTTTAATCTAGTTTCTTTACTTTAGAGTTATTTACATTTTTATTTAAAAAATAATGATTTTGCAAATAAGTTAAATTAGCTTTAAAATTCAAAGTTTCAAAACATTTAGGTGTTGTAAGAACCTTGTTACTAATCCACCTATGGAGCAGGACAGCTGAACCAGGACAAGTTTAGAGATTTTCAAAAACTTGTTGAGCAGAGAAGGGCTTATTACTACAAGGAGTTTTCTTAATCCTTGTCACAACATCAGATCCATATCTGGAGATGAATCCATCTTTCAAAATGAGCAGCAAATCAATAATTATCCTCAACCTGAAGACCTAGACCTATTCATCTATGCTTCCTCATTTGATGAAGGATCTCAAGAATTACGGGAAGGAGCCGAGGAAGAAGAACAACTAGAACTTGAAATTGCAGAATTTCTTGCTTATTTGGGACCAGAGGAAGAATATCAGCTTGGCTTAAAAAGCCTAGCAAATCAAGGATCTATTAAAGTATGGACAGACATAGTTTATCAACTCTAGCCTTTTACTTTTCAACAATTTTTGAAATCAAGATCCTATGAGGAGCTAGTTCTTTATATCTAGACATTTGTTGGCTTACGAAGTTGGAGGACCCTCATTTGTTGGCTTGAAGCCCCAAAAGGTCAAAGAGGTCAAAGTTCTTGCAAAGAAGAAATTATTTAAATAATAAAGTGAAGTGACAAAGTCAAAGAGGATTATTTAAATAATAAAGTGAAGTGACAAAGTCAAAGAGGATTATTTAAATAATAAAGTGAAGTGACAAAGTCAAAGAGGATTATTTAAATAATAAAGTGAAGTGACAAAGTCAAAGAGGATTATTTAAATAATAAAGTGAAGTGACAAAGTTAAGGAGGGTTATTTAAATAATAAAGTAAATGGAGAAGTTTCTAATTATGGGAAGTGGTTATAAGAAGGTTAACCCTAAAATGAGGAAAATGGGTTAAGTTGTCAAGTGGCTATTGGATACATGGACAAGTGGAAAATTGGAAAAAGTTGGACATAGGTGCTGAGAAAGGAGAGTCATGCAGTGATCTAGAGGGGAGAGAACATTGCGCAATAGTCCAAATTGTGGAAATACCACATATAGGAGGAGAAGAAAAGGATTTCCATTCTATTCCATTAATAGAAGAACCATTAGGTCCTATTTATACTAGGTCATGTGTCAAATCCATCACCCCATGTTCTTAACCACAATCAGATATATCAGTTGAAGACTTATCAAAAGAACTTATAGTTATCAAGGGAGGATATAGTAGTAGCAATCATAGCAGTGGAAGAAGTGCATAGAGTCAAATTCAACCAACATCACCAAGAAGAGTGACTACACAAAGAAATATGGCAAGGGTAGACAACACCCTTAGACTTCTTGAGTTGAAAGGAGTTGGGTTAGAGGAACTAGAACAATGTTTGTTTGTTTGTGAGACAATTTGGGCTGCAAATAATGTCCAGAATGAGGTTGTGAATATTGCGCAGTTGGCCACGACATTTATATGACATGCCCTATTGTGTTACATGAAGTTGTAGAGTACCAAACCTATAGGACAATCCAAGACGTTATAAGAGATACAACAAAAATTGCTAAAAGAGTTCAAGAAGCCAAAGTCTTAGTTGGAGTACATAACAGAACTAAAAGAGATTAAATAGTTACAAATAGAGTTGGTATGAGACTTTGATAAAAGGTTCAAGGATATAATGGGTAGACTAACTTTCCAGATCCCTTATCAACAACTTCAAGAATGGTTTATTGTAGGGCTTATACGACACATTCGCATGTCATTAATTCAATATAAAGTTGCGCTACAATGGGAGGCACTAGAAATTACAATGAAATTGGAATCATCTGAAGTAGGAGATAGTGGAGGAATGTCACAAGTTCAGACACAATTGGATTATTTGAAGATTCAACTGGAATAAATTACAAAAGGAAAGGAGAAACANGGAAACATAATGGATGCACAGATTTATACATACACAAGACACACTTTTGAAGAACTGGTATTTGGAATTGGAAATGCATAGAGAGACAAAAATATGGGAAGAGTTGGATCAGAGGTTCAAATTCACATTTACATTTGAACATGAATCTCCATCAATATATATATCACTACAATCTATTCAAATTAATATATTCTCATAAAAAGGGCCGATGGAGGTGGTACCAGTGTGCAGTGTGCAGATATCTACTATGATTGTCCATGAGTTATTGACATGCTATAATGTGTCTAAGTAAGAACATGATGAAGAAGATCCCATGAATTTTCATATACTTGAGACAGAAGGAGAAAAATAGTAGACGGGACAGAGATTGAATCCACCTCATGCACCCAACTGATAAAGGTGTGGAAGGTAAACATTGGGACGACATAGAATCTGAAGTTTGCATAGATAAGGGATTATTGGAGTGATGAGACCATAGAGAATATTGTATACTTGTTGCATGAATATCATGACCTATTCCAAATGAAATTTTCAGAGATGAAGGGGATAGAAGGGGACCTAGGTGAGATGAGGATTCCCTTGAAATCAGGGGTTAAGACAATGTGATAGAGACCTTATAGGTTAAATATGAAATACAAGAAAAAGATGAAATCCAATATAGACACGATGTTGGACGCATCAATCATTGAACCGATATAATAATCTGAGTGGATCATTCCAATGGTAGTGTAGGACAAGAAGACAGGAGGAATCATGATCTGTGTGGATCTAAGGAAGCTGAATGATGCATGTTTACATGACCCATTTCCAACACCATTCATAGATGAGGTACTGAAGAACATAGCAGAACAAGAGAATTACTCTTTTATATATGGATTCTTGGGGTACCATCAGATAAAAGTTGTGTAGAAGGATGGGAAAAAGACTACTTTCATGATAGAGTGGGGGAGTTATTAGTATACAATAATTCCCTTTGTACTGAAGAATGCCCCTGCGGTTTTTTCCAGAGTTGTGGTTGCAACGTTCAAGGAATTTATTCATAAGTTTCATGAAGTATACCTAGATGATTGGAATACGTTTATTCTACTAAAGGATCATATAGAAGTACTCAAACTAATGGTGGATCGGTGTAGAAAGTGTCATATTTCATTGAACTTGAAGAAGTGTGCTTTTTGTGCATTGTTTGGAATTTTGTTGAGACATGTGGTTTGAAAATAGGGATTACTGGTAGATCCAACCAATATTGGAGTATTTATGGAATTAGATCCACCTACATCAGTTAGACAGTTTAGGGAAACTATGGGTCATACAGACTGTTACATGAAATTTATCAAAGGAGATGCGTAGATCACAACACCGACGAAAAATTTGTTGAACAAGGAAGCAAAGTTCCAATGGAATGAGGACTATCATAAGGGTTTGCACACCTTAAAGAAAAAATTAATGACTAGAAAGATTCTAATATTTCCATATTGGAACAAGGAGTTCCATGTACATGTAGATGCATCGTCCATAGTGTTGGGAATAATACTATCCCAACTAGGGGAGGGAGACATAGATCGCCCAATTGTATTTTCTAGTATAAAGTTGTCCATCGTAGATAATAATTACACCCCTACAGAATGAGAAGGATTGGTAATAGTATATGAGCTACAAAAGTTCCAACATTACTTATTGGGTTCAGTCATGTGATGTATGTCAGAGAGTGGAAAAACCACCCAAGAGGGATGAAATTTATTTAAATCCACAAATTACATTGCAAGCATTCGATAAATGAGCCATATACTTTGTGGGGCCAATCAACCTACAAGCCCGAAGATCAAGGGAAATATACATAGTCACGACGGTAGTATTTGACAAGGTGGGAAGAAGCATCACCAATCACAGACTTCACTGTAGAGATTGTTGCACAATTTTTGTTTGATAATGTAGTCACATGATTTGGATGTTTGCACATCTTACTCATTGATCAAGGAACACACTTTCTGAATAAGACAATTACAACATTGACTGAGGAGTTTTAAATTCATCATTAGAAGAGTACCCCATATCATTCTCATGCCAATCAGATAGTGGAATCTTTCAATAAAATCCTAGAGAATGCCTTGACAAAAATATGCAATGTAGGGAGAGATGATCGAGACTTAAGAGTTCCTCCAGTGTTATGCACTTACAGGACAACAAGAAAAAAATTGACAGGACAAACACCTTTCAGGTTGGTCTATGGGAAAGAAGAAGTGATTCCAATGGAGTTTATTCTACCTAGCCTATGCATTACAACAATCATTGATCCTTCAGTCTCTGCTATAGTAGAGGAGATAATATCACAATTAGTACAACTTGAGGAAGATTAGTTTAGATATCATTTTTGGGATTAACTGCGTAGTGTAAGTCATTAATCTATGACCCATATGGAAATTAGTACAACTTGAGGAAGATTAGTTTGTCGTAGGTTTCCATAAAAAAGTTTAGAAGGAAAGAGAGAAGGCATGACATGATCGACACATTAAACACAAAAATTTTCAAGTGGGAGATTTGGTATTAATCTATGACAACAAATTCCTATAGCATCCATGAAAGTTTAGAATGAACTACTTAGGACCCTATGTGATTCTGCATGTAATATAGATAGGCTTTGTGTGGTTTGAAACCATGAATGGAGAAGTCCTTGTAGGAATGGTTAATGGAAGTCTGTGAAATAATCTCGGCTACACCAAAACACATGTATCATAATAATTGTACTATAGTAGGAAAATAAAACACACAAAACAAATAAAAAGTAGATATAGAAAAATAAAAATATCACTAGGTATTAAGGCATAAGAAATTGCACAGAAGGAAGGAGTATCACGCATAAGGATGGAACTGTGCCTAAACATAAAAAAAAATAAACACAAAGGAAAACGGGCTACAAAGCAAACATATTCAAAAGAAAGAAAAATTGTGCATTTTAGCGATGACGATATCGTTGGAAGCATTAAAGGACAACAAGACGATGAAAATATGGTAATGAGAGGTCATAAAGATGCCATATAAACTTAAATGGTAAAATCCTCTGAAAAATCACGATATATTGGAAGTATGAGGTAAACATCACATGATGGATTTGGTAATAAATTTGCATTTATTTAACCTCTCATCAACTCCATTGGCGGATATGAAAAGTTAGTTAAGGCGGTGAAGAGACATGCACAGTTGGCAAGGAGGCACAAAATCAATTAGAGGTCATTATGTGTAAATCATTGTGATTAAGAGTTGCATGTAAGAGAGAGAGAACCATAGAAAACCAGAGTGAACATGAGTGACTCAGAGTTTAACTATAACCAAAACAGAACAACCATAGAGCAAGGAAAGGAATTTGTCACACATAAAAAATTTCCTATGGAAAGTTGGAGTGCCATCAAAAGCGACATGAAGGCAATCAAAATGACCAATAGATTAACTAGATGTTGAGGAAATACCTGGAGATTCGACTTCGGTGTCATAGGAAATATTCCACAAGGATTATATTTCACTAAGGAAAGACGATGCACCTCACTTGAAAGTACCATCCGATGGGAAATACCTAATGGAAACATCACCAGTCCCACTTGGTGTGAGTGTGGAAGGAGACAGTCTCAACAAGGTATCCACCTTCAATGTTTTTGACCATGATATCTCAGATGATCAAAATTTCCCTGAGCTGTCCAGGGAAAATTATTTGTGCACTAGGAGTGTACTGATCACAGGAGCGATATTAATGGAAACAAAAATGAGGGAAACAAGGATAGATAATTCGAGAATATTGAACTTGGTGGAGGTACCACACTTCAGACGCAATTTGGAAATCAATTCTTGCATTAAGTTACTACTCAACTACATCCATGGAGGGACATTGTGGCTTGACCCACCAGTGTCAATTGACACTACATTGATTGCACAGATTATAGGGCTACCGAAAGAGGGAGATGATTCAACCATTTTTTTCAGCAAGTTAGGAGAGAGAGCCCTATCAGAATCAATGAAGGAAAAATTCCACACTTTCAAGGGGAAAAGGGGATTATATGTCGCAAACATCAATTATATCGGTGTTCAATTTGCAATGCAGGTGTTGTCCTGCAAATTGTTGCGCAAGTGACAAAAGGACGAAGTATCGGCTGCAGTGATTGCAACTGCAAAAAAATTCTCATAAGGGGTCCAAATGAACTAGGCCACCTTCTTGGTGAACCAATTTTTGCAAGACTGTATCGAGGACCAGGAGAAGGGTACAAAATTTCACTATGCATGAATTTTTTTTTTGATGGTTTTGGTAGGATGGAAGGAACCGAGCTACTACCAATGCATGGTAACAACTGGTAGAGTCAATATGGTCACGCAATATGCCAACTTATGGAATACGATGCATAAAAGGAGGAACCAAGACAAAAGTGTCACATTTTCTGTATACTTTCAAAATATCAGGTACCTAATTGAACACACACTGTGCATTTCCACCAAGATAGTAGAAAGCTAGAAGGATATTGTGTGCTTCAAAGAAATCATGCACCATGATGTACATGCAAGAAAAGAAGGAACCTGCATCCTAGTGTATGCAAACCGACTGTAGGTTGAAATCAAAAGATGTTTGATTTATGGTGAATGATTGGGAATATGGGTGAAAAATACCAGTAGAGAAAATGGGGGACCCAAAAGATGAATAAGAACACGATAAAAGTGATGAAGAGTTGTCCGAGGGCTAGGGGATTGATTAGAATAATGGTGCAGGAGGTGCACATGGTCTATGAACAATAGAGGCACAATAGATAGTGCCTGAGACAAAAAGGAAAAGAAAATATAAAGGGAAGGATCCAGTAGGAGGTGTGTGAAATAAGGCCAAAGCGCATAAGGTACCCCCAATTTTTAATTTGAGCAATGAGGACATGGAATGAATCAACTACCAGGTATGGGACAACGTGGAAGAAGTCATTGAGGAAGCATCCATGAAACATGAAGAGAAACACCAAAAGGTGTAGGATTAGTTGGTAACACTACAACAACTCCTCGAAGAAGCCAACATAAAAAAGATCACTTGACAAAGGGAGGAATGTCCACAATTATGGTGTAGGAAGTAGATATTGCTCGCCCAGTATTAACCAAGCTAGAAGCTAGACACATAACATTTCAAATTGAGAAGGAAGACATTGAGTTCCCAACAACATAATTATAGGAATAGGTGAAGGAGATCAACTATATGAACATTGTGGTGTCACAACTACCGCCACACATATTACAAAGTTTTCAAATGGGCATGTTGCATGAGATTAGGATTAAAGGAAAAGAAGCACAATAGGAATTGACAAAAGTACAGGATGAGAAGGCTCAATTGTAGCAACAATATCAAGTTGTTCTACAACAAAAGAGAGTAGTGGAAAGGAAAGTATAAGAAGTAAAGAAGGAAAATAATGAGGTTGAGGAAAGGGCTAGGAAATAGCAAAAGGAAAAGGATGAAGTCAAGAGTATGGTGCAGAAGACACATGTGGAAATCGATAAGTTATACAAAGAAATTCCAGAGGTCCCAAGAGTAGTAGAAGATACTATGGAATAACAAGTATTCAATATTGACAAAGTCATTAAAGGATTCTGATTGAATATTGAGGACCTACAGTTGATAAGTACTCCAGGAATGCCACCAGTAGTCAGAGCAGGAAGAGAAAGGATGCCAATGAAAATAGTCACCAACATCAAGAAGAAAGAAGAAGAGTGCACAAAAATCTATGAGGAGAGCACACAATTATGTAAAGACTTAGTGTAATATCCAAAGATGAAGTCTATGGAGGAAAAATTAAGAGAAGCAAAGGAAAAGACCCTACGAGATTTAGAGAGAATCAACACACATCCACCAACTGAAATGTATAGAAACAATTTTGGCACAGAGGAAATCATACATGGAAGTGGAACAGATGAGGGATCAACAAAATATCCTTTAGCAATGCTTAGGACCATTGTAGGAAGAAGTTGTGAGGGTGATTGGTAAAGTGGCCACTGCACAAGGCAAGGCAAAGAAAGAAACCCATGAAGTAGAATAAAAAATTATAGCCTTGACTGCACATGGATTCAAAGAGATTGTGGAAATAGAGAAGAAAATAATAAAGGAAGTTGCGACAACCAAGGAAGCCTCCAAGAAGTTCATACAAGAGAAGAGAAGCACATAATAGGCCTAAGTGGCTTGGGATGAGCCACAAGTGATTGTTGGAGGCTTGCTGGACAAGAAATTTTGGGATACAATTATAGTAAAAATACTAAGTCTAGGATATGTGCATCGAAGAAAAATGAATACTAGGGAGTGCATAGTAGAGGTGTATCCATAAGTACAACGCGTAGTAAGAAGAATAAAGCAGAGAGAAGAATAAATAAGAGAGAAGAAAAAAAAAGATAAGAAACTAGGATAAGAAAGCAGGTGAAAAGGAAGGATGATAATCCGACATGCTAAAGATAGAAGGATGTGCAAAAGCAGAAAGAACAACAGTTAGAGTGAAAAAGAAGCATGCATACGGAAAACCAGCTGAAATAATCCTGAAAAACAAGTTAATTGGAGAAATCATGCATTGTAATAGGGCTTTGCCGATGATCAATTTAGGGCTTTAAGCCCTAGAATTTATGTATAAATATGTAGTGGGTTGGGAGAATAGGGGTTCCTCAATTTGGGTTCTCTGTTTTCTTATGTTCTGATAGTTATTGTTATGATTCTGTTTTATTTTGTTGAAGAAAGGAATCTATGTCTGAATGCTAAGGAGATGATGCAAAGGGAGAGAGAGAGAGGCTTGCATTGAAGAGCAGCTAGGCTAGGAGAAAGGAAAGATAACCATGATGTATCTTTGTAAGTGTAGCGTGCAAGCCTAAAGAAATTACCAAAAACATAATAAATAAGCTGGTCATTGTGGACGTATCCCAGAGTTGGGTGAACCACATTAACTCCTATGTTGAATGTCTTTTATATGATTTTTCATGGATTTTTTTTGGATGCATATTAGATTAGATTTTTCTTATGTATAATCATTGTGCAAGTGACACGACCGTTACAATAATGGGTTTATGTTGTAATATGGGATATAATGGTCATAAAAATATGAACTCACTAAGAAGATAATAAAGAAAAAGGACACAATTACACACACATAACCATTAAGTAAGAATGTATAGAATGATAACCTCCCATTCCCTCACTACTACAAAACCTAGTTCTTGTAGTCCCAATAGATACCTTGGGTGAGAATTCACATATACATTTAGGTGATGTCGAAAGGGCCAGTGTATGTAGTGTTTTTTTGGTTAAAGACAAATCAAACCTAGGGTCTTACAACCGTGCACAACACCAACACCAAGTGCATCAACCATAGACCAACACATGTACCAAACTGTGCATCAACCATGCACCACAAGTATGCCAAACCGTGCATTAACCATGTACCAACACCTATACCAAACCATGAATCAACTATGCACCATAACTTGTACCATATGCCTCAATCATCAACCATGTACATAAACACCATACCAAGTATCAATCATGTAGAAATCCTGTACATAAACAATGTACATCAACACCTGTACCATGCGATGTACCAACAATGTATCTCAACCATATACCATATCACTCAATCATTCCATACACCATGCACCATATGATATATCAATCAAGTACCATCAATGGTGTACCTCAACAAAGTACTGACATCACCAAAATGTGTATTTCATACATGTGTTTCCATATACCAAGTGTAATCCTCAACAATGTATCAATACCAATGACAACCATATTACACCATGTGCCAATGCTTCAAGAGTATGCTGACAATAAGCCTCAAGCATAGAGATCATCACTATGTAACCAAATTAGATACCAATATACCAATACAACCAAGATGTACTACTAATCAGTGTACCATACCAATATCACAAAGATGTACCATGAATCAACAAGACATGCTTCTCAAGCATGTACCATACCATCACCAAGAATAAAATATAATCACATAAACATACCTATAACATGTAGTTGACTTGTTGTACTATAATACTGACATGTAACTCTTCCATAGACTTTAGAAGCCCGATACCAACATTTCCCCCAAATTTTCCTTAGCCTCGCGAGACTAAGACTCCTTGTCATGTAGGGCCTCATGTGACGTCACTTAGGCAACCCGTGGGGGTGCCTCACATGACACCTTCAAGCTGACCCAAGTGGTCCTGCCTAATTAGGGTTTCAGAGAAACCCTATCACTCTGTAGCTATCCCTTCTCCTGAGGCATCACACTCTAAGGTAAAAGGTAGGCTGAAATCTAGAAGGACCAGGACTGGGCACGTACTCATTACCTTCTTCATCTTGTCCATTGTCATTTGATCCTCCTCATTCCACTTGAAGGCTCCTTTCTTAGTCAAATCAGTCAAGGCTACACACAGCTGAGAAAATCCCTTGACAAATTTCCTGTAGTATGTGCACATGCCCAGAAATCCTCTCAATTCTGTGAGTGTCTTAGGAGTAGGCCATTCCATGATGGATTGTATTTTCTCTTGATGTGCCCCAAGTAAAGCACCTCTATCATCCCAAACTCACATTTGGACTCCTTAGCGTACAATGATTGTTCCTCCATAATTGAAAAAATCTAATCCACATGTCTGAGATGATTTTCCCACATCTTGCTGTAAATGAGAAAGTCATAAAAAAAAACCAGCAATTGCTTCCTCAACTGCCTATTGAACACATGGTTCATACAATATTGGAACGTAGTTGGGGCATTGGTTAACCCAAAGAGCATCACCAAAAAATCAAAGTGGTCGTAATGACATCTGAAAGTTGTTTTTGAGATGTCCTTCTCCCTCATCTTGATCTAATGATAGCCAGAATGAAGGTCAATCTTTGTGAAGTAGACAACTCCTTGCAACTCGTCTAGCAGCTCATCAATCCTTGGTATCGGGTACCTATTTTTGATGGTCTTTTTATTCAAGGCCCTGAAGTCAATGCACATCCTCATAGTGCCATCTTTCTTCTTCACCAACACTACTAAAGAAGCAAAAGGGATAGTGCTTGGTCTGATGTGCCCCATGTCCAAAAGTTCCTTGATGGCCTTCTCTATCTCATATTTGTACTTCTTAGGATGTCTGCATGGTGTGGTAATGACTGGTTTGGCTCCTTCCTCTAGCTCAATAATGTGCTTAAACCCCCTGTCCGGTGGTACCCTTGGGGGAATCGGTCCAAACACCTTGTGGTTCTTGTCAAGGATTTCTTTGATCTCTGGGGTGTAGTGAACCTTGCCCTGCTCATCCACACATGTTGAAATCCTGCATTTTGTTGTGTACACTATCTCATCTCTTCAGAAGATGGTCTCCATCCTCTTGGTCGTGACCACCTTTGCAGCATTCCTTGTCATGCCCTGGAGCACTATCTTTCGTCCACCCTCCTCTGTGAATGACATCTCCATGGTCTTGTAGTTTGTGGTGATAGGCCCCAACATGCTTAGCCACTAAACACCAAGGATGATGTTGGTATCCGAAAGGTCCATAACATAGACATCTTGTACCAGCTCATGCCTACCCAAGGTAAGCTTCATGCCAGGGATGTATTTGTCACAAGGCATAGTACTTCCACCTACTACCTCCACCTTGAACCCTTCAAAATTTACTATGGGTATGTGCCTCCTTTTCAGTAATGCTGAATCAATGAAGTTATGAGAGGCTCCCCCATCAATCAGAATCGATACCTTATGTCCCTGCAAGACTCCCCTCATCCAAAAGGTGTTATACTTGGGCAATCCACTGATAGATGCTAAGGTAGCCATACAATATTGTCCTTCCTGTCCTGTGATCTCTTCCTCTACTGCCTCAATAGTTTTGGCCTCAATGTTCTGTATCTGTCCCATCTCCTCCTCCTCCTCGTTGTCAGAAGTGACCTCTATGTAGGGCACTTGACCACGGCCCATGCATTTGTGTTCTGGGCTCCATGGTTCTTTGCAAGTGAAGCAAAGTTGCTTCCTCCTCAGCTCCCTCCTGGTGTTCTCATCCACTCTGCCACGAACCCTGTCAAAACCCCTTGGGTCACGTCCTCCCTGGTTCATAGTTGGCCTTTGATCTCTTCCTCCATTGTTAGGAGGTGGTCTGAGTATGAATTTTGTCTTAGCAGCTGGTTCCTGATCCCTTGTCTTCCAGTTAGCCTCCTATAGGTTGGTAGGCTTGAAAGCCTTTACCCAACCCTTCAAGGGTTCCATCAACCCCTCAGTGAAGTGCATCATGAGCCTGGTTGGGGACATATCTTGCACCATCACTACCAACCTATGAAATTCATCAATATATGTCTTAGTCATAGCTATTTTCTTGAGTTGGGCGAGCTCCCAGAAATGTAGCTCAGGATCTCCCTGATCAAACCTATCAATGAGCCTCTGAGTGAATTCTGTGTAGAACACTATCTGATTGTGGCCTAGTGTGGTGAGTCCATGATACCATCAATCATGAGCCTTTCCATCCAAGTACATAGTGGAAAACTTGATGGCCTCCATCTCCCTCATGGGGTTAAGTTGTAGGTAGGTGTCCATATTTTGCACCCACGCCTGCACTGTCATATTGGTCGTGCCATCAAAATATGGGATCTCTATCTTCCCTACTCTTCGTTCAAACTCAAAATTTTTCCTATGGTTTGGCCTAGGCTTATTTCTGAACTTGAGTTGGCAATATTGATCCAGGGACATCTTCTTTTGAATCACCATATCCAACCCATAGTATTCCTTAGTACATCGTGCCATCTGCTCAATGAAATCATCCACCTCTTCCTGGTGTCCTTTTTCATCTGTGAACGTAGGCATGTATGTCCAAAGGTTGGACCTGCTACCCAAGTGCCCATAAGACGTGCCACCTCCATGGATTCCTTCAGATCTAGGGGCTCTCTCTAGATTATATCCGATCTCAACATGGGATCCACCAGATCCACTAGCTTCTTTGCTTCCATACGTCTCAGGGTCTTTGTTGGACAATGAGAGGGGGGGTGAATCAGTTGCTACCGTGCTTAAACAATTATGATTATTTTAAAAACTTTACAAGGCACTCAATGATGATGACAATAATGCAAGGAAATAAACGATGACACATTCAACATCAGTCACATATATGAGAAACACAGAGATAGATATTTCCCGAGGAAACCCATACAAGGTAAAAATCTCTTTTTCTTTATATGATAAGTAATAGTTACATTATTTACATTATCATACATATGAGCACCAACTCATAATGAGGCTACAACCTCAGTTTTGCAAGCCGCTACTTGCTGAGAGAACCAACTCTTTGTTTTCTCTAGCACCCACTAGAAGGAAGCACCAACTCCCTAATTTCTATAGCACCAACTAGAAGGAAGCACCAACTCCCTGTGTTCAAGCACCCACTTGATCCTCTGAGGACACTAGTCCTCCCTGGCACCTCCCAACCACCCTAAATTATAAATTATTTTTTACTAAAACTTATTACAGTGATATAAAGTTATTCAATGGATTACTAGCCTTGTTGTTGTTCTGTTACACTGCTCTGCCCTGTTTGCATCAATGTCTTCTAAACACCCCTAGCACTTTCTGTTATTCTTCCTTTTATGCTCTATGCACCATATCCCTTCAATGCACCATTCCTTGACTGTGCATTTCTGCTCCTGCACTCTGCCTCCTTGCACACCCCTGAATTCTCCTACACAGCAACAACCCTTATCTCTTCTTTTTCAACATTCTTATAGTCTCTGTTGTCTTTGTGCATGCAATATTCGCAATGCCTCTGCATGCTCACTCCGTGCCAAATTCCTCCACAACTCGAGTGCTCTGTCTAATCATCATCGTGACTCTTCAGCTTCTCTGGTCATTTACCACTCATTCAACATCACTGTATGTTATACTAATATTCTTCAACCTCTCTGGCAGTTTGAGACTCTTCATATTCTCTGTGACAGTCGAGCTCACCTTCTCTGTTCCAGTTACAGGCCTCAATGCTCATCCAGCTGTCAATTGCCTCCATGAACATCTTCATCCTTCTTAAATATTCCCAAAGAATCTTCACCTCCTCTGTCAATCACCCCAAAGTGTCTTCGAGTCCTCTAGCAAAAACCATCAATGGTTTCTGGAAATTATACTGTGTCATGCTACAATAGCCCTCCGATCTTGTTCAAATTCACCTGCACCATTGGATTGGATCCATGGGATCTTGCATTCATTTCGGTATTTTGGCATTCGACAATTCGACATTCATGTGACCATGTGTCTTGACACTCCCAGTCACGATCTCCGAAAATGATCTTGGTTGCTCTATCTCTTTCCTTCATCTCTCGCCAATGTGACCAAGGGATGTGACCACAGCCTTATGCATAAATCACTTTTGCGATTTTGCATTTTGTGAATCTGGAGATGAGGCATCTCGAATATCCAAGGAGCAATCTCTGAAACCCCGAAATGGAGCTTATCTGGATTGTCTCCTTCCCTTCTCATGACCACCGACGGTGACCATAGGCTGTGCCAAAAAGGCGCTTCATATGTTGTGAGTTTCCACACCATGCTTCGTTGACCCCAAGTCAGTGAAATTCCAATCAGTTGACACTTGTCCTTTGATTCGACAGTCTAGATCTGATCTTGAATCAACGACTCAGATCATATCGCGATTTCGGTATTCTTGTTGCATTGTTTCTTGTCTCTCCAAGTCGCGATTCACAAAACTCCGAAACGGAGTCGGACCAACGGTCCACATCTTACCTTGATTTGATGGCTACGATTAAATTGTGATTTCTCTTTTCGTTGTTCCTTAGATGGAGGTGTTTGTCACTCCAAGTCGTGATATGCGAAACCCTGAAATGGAGTCTTTGACATGCTCTGATATTTCTCCACGCATTCTCTTGATCAACGGTCAAGATCTTGTTGTGATTTTGCATATCGTGATTTCAACATTCCTATGGTATTGTTTCTTGACTCTCCAAGTTGCGAGTCGCGAAACCCCAAAGTGATGTAAGCCTCCTGACGTCACACATGGATTGACACGTGTCGAATAACTGCCATATGTCACTCAGATTTGAGATTTCCAGTGGCTGAAAATGCCAAATCAACTTGACACCTGTTTTTGTATGATTGCACCACGTGTCCTTTCCGTCGTAGGTTGCCACCTGTTCTTACTGGCGTGGTCTGTCACATTAACCTCCTGGAACTGACGGACTAGATTCATCCTCGATCCAATGGCTAGGATCATTTCACCATTTTGCATTTCACGATTTCAACACTCTTATGATGAAGGGTCTTGAGCCTTGACCCCTGATCCTACGGCCCAGATCTTCTNTAGTTGAAGATATGATGATGATAACTCTTCAAGGAAACCCTCAAAGTGATGGTTGAGCACCTGCAAGTAAAACCCAAGTGTTGGAATGCCCAACGTCTCTCCTGATCAGCTGGATCGAAATCTCCTTTAGATGATGATGCGCCCTTGTTGGAAACTCCTGAACAGTACGGCCTTGTTACTTTTCTGAAGTTATTGGTGGATATGTGATGAGTGTAGAATGGTGTGGGTGGAGTCTTTCATCCCCGAGACCAAGATTTGGAACAAGGTGAGTGGATATTTCACCACTGAGTTTCTCACAAGGTTTTGTAATAGCAAAACCCCCAAACTGTATGCTCAAGAGCAATAACAAGCAAATACCAAAATCTAGAATGAATCATAGGTGCACCCCAGCCTTCTATTTATACTTGTTCTTCTAGTTCTCTGTTGAGTTAGATTAAATCCTAGGGTTAACTCTTCCAACGCTTCTATTCTTTCATTGAGTTATCTTTTACTCCTTTTTACCTTTTTCTCRGGTCAACATAAGAATATAACCTCAACCTAGTTGACCTTTCCCCCTTAGTGTGAGACTATGGCCTAGTGGGGATTCCTAGGCCACTGTGTCTCCTCAATACCTCTTCATCAAGAGGCGGGGGAAATTACATTCCCGTCCCCCCTCACTTGAGATTAATCAATTTTATCCTCCCCTCTTGGTGACCATTATCTCTCATGCCTCCAAAAAAGACTGGGTAAGTTGGGTTGACTTGGAAAAGAAAGAAGTAGAGGCTTGGGAAATCCCGAAGATCCAACAAACCCTCATGGGAGAGGAAGATAACAATGTTGTATAAATGGAAGAAGGTGTGTTGCAAGAACCAACCACACCATTCCAAGATCTACAAGAGGAATTGATGAAAGTGTCCAATAAGAAAAAATAAAACCACCCCAATGAACATATACCTACATGGAAAGAAATAAACACCAAAACATATTTTAGATATGTATTAGATGTAGTAGTGAAACCCCAAGAGCTTGATCTATGATACCAAATGTTATGAACCAAAATGCTAAAAATCTCATAAATTACATAAGTACACACCATGTACAGAATCTCAACGTGGAGCACAATTCTAATATAGATAAGTTACACAATAACTCCTTAAAGAATAGGGGAACCCCCTCCAAATAACCAAATACCTTTCATACTTCACAATTCCATGTCAATAATGAATACACAATCTCTTATATATATATCTATTCACACTTGCACATGAGGCCCCTTTATCACTAGGCCGACCCTATTACATATGTATTTACACATTACATGTACATTTAGGAACATATATGACCCCCCCTTGGGATCATATCATATACCTTTAGCCATGTATTTTCCCCCCTTGGGGTCATATCATATACCTTTAGCCATGTATATGCTCCCCTTGGGTCATAATATAGTACCCTCCTTCGAAAATCTTTGTCCTCATAACTCTTTATTTAAAGGCTTCACATGTGATGAAACCAAGTAATATGATTTTATTATGTTCCTACTTTCTTCATTCCACTGTTGATGATCTATCCATCAAAAATCAATTATTTTATGTCCTAATCCTTGGTGTTTGGTTGTTGCATAATTTTATCCTCGTCCTTCTTCTTAATATCTTCCTTTTCTTCTTTTAATTCATCTTGAATTCTATACATTTCCTCCATTTTTGTATCCCTAATCCATTTATTTGAGAAGATTTTTTCAAATTCTTCCC
>JZKD02S2309424.1:21850-33305 GCA_000966675.3 Picea glauca | reverse complement strand
GTTCCATTTTTCATATGGGTTGTTTTCTCTTGAAATAGAAAATTGTAAATAGAGTGAGTTAGAACAATAATCCCTTTGATCCATACTACCAATATATTTTCCTTGTAGTATTTAAATAAAGTAAATGATCACTGTTATATTTATTTTATTCTCCCCTATTACATTAGGGTTCTTCTTAGCTAAAAATACATTAGTGTAAATTTCTATAAGGAAAATCAAGAGTCATCCATATAGCGATCAATGGATATGGAAAAAGTGACCTCAATTTTGTGATGTTCTATATGTTGTGAAGGAATTTTGTGGCAAACCTCTACAATACATTGGAAAGAACAAAGCTATATTTGCACATTCAAACCCTTGGAACATGCACCAAAATGAAAAGTGATTCAAAGAGGCTAATTCAGGAAAAATAAAATCAGATTGATGGAGCCAGAATGAGAGAGGGAGAATAAGATGGAAGGAAGATATCATTTCTACACCCATGCTATTATATGATTGATGGAATAGTAGTGTATGCACCCACAATAGACTCTCTCTTGATTTCTCAAGCTATTGGGATCTCTTTGAAAATTACGAAACCAAGGTGAAAAAAAGAAATAGAATAACTTGCCAAAGTTGCCTTCAATATCAAGGAAATGAATGAACTCATTCCAAGGTGTAATGAGAACAATAGTGGAGTGCACGATCGCCATGATGACTATATGGAATGTCACAAGAAGTCAAGATGAGGTGTCAATGTTTTTTTTTAGCTCATAAATGATAGCATAACTGTAAACCCCAAACACAATTCATAGATAAACTTAAACTTGCCCTTGTGCAGAACAAGATCATGGAAAAACTTGGGAACTAAGACTAAAGCACAAAATGGATTGTAGATGTCATAAACTAAGAAAACATTTCTTTGAAACATATAAGGGTATGCAAACCTAAAAATAACTTGATAAACCTAGATTGAAACAACTCAAGATAAAGTCATCAACATGATGATTTTGGAATGTTGTGCATTTGTTAACAATGCCCATTTTCTCAAGATGGATCCAAAACACAAAACATTTAAGATGTGTAAAGTTTTTTTATAAATAAATCCTCTCCAAACTAAGAGCATCACCTTGATTAAAAGACATGAAGTCCATACCTAGCACAATATCATCCCTAAGAATAATATGCAGATTATTGTGTGAGGGATTTCATGCACCATAGGATATGAGGACATGGACATCCAATACCATGGTTGCAAGTAAATGTGACAATTGGAGTTAAAAGGAGAGGGATTGAACAAGATGAATGGTCTATATGATCATGGTGATGCCATTGTTGAAAGTTGTGAAACGATTTCTCAATTTATAAAGGCCTATCAACATAATTAATCACTAGAGAAAGCCATTTCTTTTTGTTAAATTGGATATTTTTTTATTTTTTGTTTTCGAGAGGGGAATTAATATTGTTAAATTGGATATTTTTTTTATTTTTTGTTTTCGAGAGGGAAATTGATAATTACAAGTCATGATCTCCACTAGGTTGTGCAACCCTTTATAGCCTCAATGAGAGAATTAGTGTTAGGAGGTGTGTTAGCACTATATAATTTGTGCTAATTAGTGTTTTTGTAGCGCTAGTGCAATTTGGCACCTTTGTAGCGGCTTCAAGTTTTGTATGAGAGAGTTAGTGTTAACAGGTGTGTTAGCACTGTGGGATAATTTTTACTGTTTACAAAAATAAAAACGCAGCATTGGTCAGAATCCTCTAACGCACCATCTGTCAACGATTGAATTCCAAATGCCGGGGTTTTCAACAATTGAATGCCAAATGTTAACACCGACGGAGTCGTGAATGGTAAAGGGTTTGTCGCACGCCATAACAACGTCAAGGAGCAAACGGAGTAGTAGGTGCTAAAACGCTCAAGCGCCAGAGTATACTTTTTTCTGCTACAGTGCCTGTCCGGGTGCAGAGGCTTTCAAGGAAACATTTAAGTGATCCTATTGTTATTGTTTTTGTTGGTGAATCTATCCAAGCATTTTGCATTTGTTAAGGGTGAGCATTGATCCCAAAATCTCAGGCACAAGGATAGCAGATAGAGAATCGATTCACACCTTCGACAAGTTTCTGATTTGAGGGAGAAAAATTAGCAGGCAGTTTCATAATGATCACAGATTTTCAGGTGTCGAATCATTCCCAGCGTTTCAAGACATTAGGGAAACTAACTTTACAGGTCGCAGACTTCATCTAAGAAACAAAGGACCAGTTACAGGTTTCTTGAAACAACTCGAGATTTTCTTTATTGTTGTGGGTTTACAAGTTGAAGAGATTCTCAGGTACCTAAACACCATCATGAAACCAAAATCACCTAAACACCATCATGAAAGAAAAATCACCATCAGTCACTCATCATCTATCAGACAAAGCCAAAACATGTGGACAAAGTGTGAAGAAAGGCTTCGCTGCGCAACCTACTGCGCGTTTCCTATAGGTTTCTGTTGCGCAGAGAACTCACTGCGCAACTGTGACAAGGCACTAGATTACCTCCAGATCAGCTTGGACATGCTAGCAACCATCCCAGCTCACCTCCATCGACACTTGAAATCAAAGAGCATTATGCTAAACACTCGAATTATGATTTGTTGAATCTGTTGTAATGTAGTTAATGAGTCAAAACAATTCGCTATCTTCAAGGAAAGCAATTTTCAACTCTTTCTATTTTGATGTATCTTAGTTCTATCTTGGGGGAAGTAGTTCAGCTCGTATCCCTTGGTCCAAGGACGAGCCATTCTGTATATATTTCAGGAATTTCAAAGCAGACAAGGTTCGAAAGGGAAAGAAAGACCTGGTGCATATTGTAAATCTTCTGAAATTTTATTTGCAAAGTGATTAATCCAAGAAGCTCAGAACTCGTTCTTCATCTCATTATCTCATGTGAATGTGTTTCTTCATCTCAGTTACCATTTTAATGTGTATGTCTTCTTAATATTTGATCAAGATATATGTTTCAGAATTCATATGTCGTTGATGCTGTGTTTCATGTGATTGAATATTCCACCATTTCATGTAAAGCTATTTTAGAATTCACCCTTGTTAGGTGCTCTACTATGGTGGACTATTTATCCTTAATTCTTTTATCATCCTAATAGAATCAAGTGGCTGAAAGAATGTTAACTATCTTGCCTATGTCTTGATTGGTTCATTTACTACTGGATGATCACTTTGATCTCTTCTTAGAAGACTCCATTTCGCAATGGTTTATCCTTCACCCTGTTCAACCATAGTAAAAGCTTAAAATCCTATGAAAACCCACAGATTTGACCTATGCATTCAGCGATTAAACCTTATTTGAGCTTATCATCATTTAACAAATCCAAACAAATCCAGTTTATAATTTTCATGGTGACTCCACTGTCCAAAGACATAGTAGCCTAAAGACTTTCTCAACAACTCCACTACTTCATGATGTGATCAGTAGCCTAAAGACTTTCTCAACGACTCCACTACTTCATGGACTTTCTCAACGACTCCACTACTTCATGGACTTTCTCAACGACTCCACTACTTCATAATGGATCACAGATCTGCAAATGAATCACTCTCACATTCACGGTTTTCCAAATCGGATGCCTTTCATAGATTGAAAGGCTTATTTGCCTAAATTCAAAGATGGAAAAGGAGATGATGTTGCCTTGCACTTGATTAAATTTCACATGCACATATGTAGGCTGGGAATGTATAAGAGTTTTCATTGAGATTAATGAAATTTTGTTTGGACAAGAATTCACTGTAAGAATTAATTTTTTATGTGTATTTTCTTTTTAAAGATTCAGTGAAGTGTATTTGGTAGAATTCACTTAAAATTGGTGCTTTGTTATATATATTTCAAATTCTTTCTTCTACAATCATCCTGGGATTCATCTTTGATAGATGTTCGAAGCGGTTGTTCATTTTTTCTGTAAATTTTATCTGAAACTACATTTCAATGTATAAAGAGGATTTTTCTACCTTGCCTATGAGGTTGTCATCTTTCAATTAACCAAGTACTCGTCAAATTATCATTGATCTTCCATTTTGACTTTATTTCCAAATGGACTTCCTACTCACCTTACCATCAACTTTATAAATTCAATCTTGTCTTAAAAATTTATCCTTTGGATGAAATTTCAAATCAATCTTTTCAATAATTGATTTTAAGAGAACCCTCTCTAAATTGGAGGGGATAGCTTTCAATCTCAAGTTGGTTTGTGATTACTTGATTTAACGGAGTGATAACAAAGTGGAAAAATGCAATCCATGGGAGTCAAAGTCACCTCTCCAACTAGAAATAACTTAACCAAAACCATCCTACCAATTGATCTATTCTCATAAACTGAAAATAATATTTTTATTAATTCATAAACATTTTGATTTTAAAACTTTTTTAATCTTTAAATGAACTTTTTGAATCTTTAAATGAGTTACATAATTAACATTTTGAAAAGTATAATTAGCATTTTGAAAAGTATAAAAAAATTAAGGTACCACTTTACCTCGCTTAAAAAACAACTTTCCAAAAAATTGAATTGGTATACAAGAAATATCATTTTATTATGTTAAATGTTACATCATCGATTCATTCCAGAAAATTGTGGAGGCATATTTCATTATGCAAATAAAAATCGTTAAAGAATACGAATGTTGTTAATGTTCGTTATATAGGTTTTTATGCAATAAGGGTTTTGGAATATGATTTATAATTGTTCCAGGTTATTTAAGAGCTCATTTTATTCAAATGTAAATAAATAAGTTAACACCTCATGATTTAGAGGAACCATCAATGAGGTATTTTTAGGTTCTTAGGATTTGTTTACACATGATGATATAACTACATATTAGAGTTTTGAGATCGTATCAATAAAAACTTGATTAACAATCTGGTTGAAATTGTATCAATAAAAACTAAATTAAAAGTCTTGAATATTATAAATTTTTTCTGTTAATTTTTTTTTTTTTAAATTACATTATATCAAAATAAATAAAATCTAAAATAAATTTAATAATAATGAATAATTTCATTTAAATACTATTAGGACAAGGAAAAAAATCTTGAATCTTTGTCATGTTATTTACAAAAAAAAATCAAACTAAGAGAAAAATGTAATTGTTAAATTTAGGAATGAATAAGGTTGGCATAAAGAAATTGTAAATTCTTGAAGCTTTGTCATGTTATTTACAAAAACAAAATTAGAGAGAGAAAAATAATTTATAAATTTAGGAATAATTAAGGTTGGCCAGAAGAAACTAAGTAATATATGGGTTAAGGAAGGTTGTTCCTTGTCCTTTATCATTTTTGGAATTTATATTAACAAGTTAGAAGATGTTTGGAAAAAGTAGGTTGTGCTAGAAATACTTTAGTTCTTGAATAATCATCATCCTTCTTCTTTATGTGGATGATATTTTTCTTTTTGGAGAGGAGACATTGGGTTTTGAGTATCCTCTTATGGATTAAAGCCCATGCATAGCTAAGTGTAGGTATTTTTCTTTTACTCTTACTATAGTATTTCCTTTATGACATCTTATTCATAATACAACTGCCACATTCCTTTCATGATAGCTAAATCTAATCACACGTTTTCATAGTCTAGTTTGTATTAGTCATTAGACTTTCTCATGCATTATTTTATGCTCTAGCTACTATTTCACTAACATGGTAGCTACACTTACTTACTTATAATGTCATAATTGATATATTATAGTGTAACCACCTTCACAACCTCTTATAGTGTGCCTTACTGTAGACTTGTTGTCCCTTCTTTGTCGCAGACTTCACCAAGTCAACATAGACATTGGTCTTGCCTCACATCATGTCTCCCACAGACCTACGTTCATACTTCCCCATACTCTCCTTGTGACTCTCGCCCTTGGATACTTGTCTTCAATCTTTGCAAATCTACCTCAGTTTTTCATTCCCTCATAAATTTTCACTAGACTTGCTCTATATGAATTCTTGATCTAATCTCCTTCCTTGGTTGATCACCCTTGTGCTCTTATATGGACTCCAAAGGTCACCGTTACGAATTTTCATGTCATTTTCATGTGTCACACCCCTTAGTGATCCATCATTCCCATATGAACCATTGTGCCCATTCGCGAAACCTATGCGCCCATCAAGCATTGCATCTCTTAGTCCAACACACCCTATCCTTGGGCATGTTCCCAATTCCTTGTTTGTTTCTGCATGCCGATCAACGTGACTCTTCATGGGTGTGCCTATGGGGTCATCCAACCTCTCCAACATGCCCATGTTGCCAAGGGAAAGCAGTTTCACTCCTTGGGTGTGCGCCCGAATCACCCTTTCCTTTCCCAAATGCAACTCAAGTCTCCATCAACCTTCACAAGGCAAGTAAGGTTTTCTCCCCCTTGGTGCCACACGTCACCATTGTGCACCCAAGGTTATTTTTCTCACAACCAAATTTCTTTGATCATCCAACCGATCGCATGCCCCTTGTATTCTCTTCTTCGACTCATCCCCAAGTTTTCCCAAGGAATGCGTGCACTGGATGGGTGTCATGAAAGACCTTACAATATCCCATTTATGATTTAATTTAACTTAGTTTGAAGCTATTAAGAATATGAAAGTCCAATAAAAGTATATTTTTTCTTTCTATTGTTTTTCCATTTACATCTTTATTTATTTTTATAATTACTTGAAATTGTAAAAAAAAGTTTTAAATAAAAATTACTTTAATAATACTTAATGATTTTGATCTTAAGAAATTCTAGATTTATGAACAAAGTTAGAGAACATAAAATTAAATGTGTTTTCACATAAAAGGTGTAACATCCCCATTATAATCCCTAGTTTAATTAATGATTCATGTATATATAATGTGTGGATACAACTAAGTGATATATATGCAAATTGTATTTCTAAATTTTAATAATAATAGGTGGTGTCAGCTACTAAGAGGACATGGATAGAGATGGGGGATGAATTAATCCACAAGAGAGGGGAGGGTCTAGGAGAATGTTGAAGAGGGGACCAAGGGGGAATTTCCCATGTCTATTAATTCAACCCACTTCCTAAAATTATGATTGGTATATCAACCTTATAATTTTTTATGAGTGAGTGTCCTCAAAGCCAATGAATGAATGCATTTAAGAGGGTGGGTGTGAGAGGTCACATCTGATAGTTATTTGGAGCATGGGGGCTGAGTAAAATCAGTTTGTGGAAGTATGTAACTCAAGCAAGCAATCAAAGAGAGGAAATTTGTATGGGAAGTTACAACAATTTTAGACAGTTAATGGTTTTCATGAACAACAAGGAGAGTATAGAAAAGAAGATATTTGGGGTTGAAGAAACCAGGATGGGTGAATTATGGATTATGTCAGAGAATTTTTGAATCATTTTGGAGTCGAATACTAAAGAGTCTGGTTGTCAGGCCTGAAGATTGAACACCTGTGTGAATTGAATTGTAACAACAAGCGGTTGCTACTGTTTTTCCTGCTATTTTTCCTAGTAGTGAGATCCCTTGAGTTTATGAGTAGAGAGATTCATGGTTACCTATTCCAGAGAGACCTTGATAAATGAATGAGATTCTCGATGGAATATGATTAGGGAAAGGGTACATTCCTTGGGTTGGGTAGGTTGAGAGGAAGAAAGATGGTGGAAAATAGGGATAGATGTAGGAGAATACTAGTGGGTTGTGGGATTTTCTGATTTGTTAGTGCACAATGAGAGATTCCACACTCTTTTGTGGATTGTTAGTCCTAGCTTAGGGGTGACTTTCTATTGATATTTAGAACAAAAAGTCTATGGTTGAGTGAAATGTCCATCCCAAATAGTTGGTTGCACAACTGTTTTTAAAAGATAAGTGTTTTATCTTCTTTCTGTGTTGCATTATGAATTTAATTGTTGTGTATTAAATCTATGTTGGAGAATGATTTATGTGTTGTTGTATTTGAGTTTATTAGTTGCATTTTATGTCTATTTTAGAATGTATCTAGTTCATGGTATCAAAATAGTTCAATTTGGTTGTAATTTATAAATGATAAACTATAAGAAAAATTTGTGAGTACTTTCGCATAGTAATGATCCTCACTTCAACTCAGAGTCTTTACAAAAGGAAACAATATTATTGAGTAACATTTAGGAATTTCATTTTACAACTACTATACTGTTACACTTTTAGTTTAAGAGGAAGGACATTTTAGGTTTTTAGTTTAAATGATGTAAATTATATGATTTTTTTAGTTGATAAATAGATTTAATATTAGTGCTTCAACTTTTGTTATGCATAAAAACGTAAATATGAAGAGAGGTTGATCCAAGTGGTTTTAGTTCACTCTTGAATACCTTTGACAAATGGTTATATAATTTTATTTTTTAATAAAATTATTAATTTTTTTCTTGAAAAATAAAGTAAAATAAATAAATCTTAATCCTAAATTTATTCAATATTTTAAAAATAAAAAAGAAATGGAATAATAAATTTGTAAGTGTTTTTAGTGTATTCTGAATAGCTTTGACATATGGTTATATAATTTTATTTTTTAATAAAATTAATATTTTTTTAGAATATCTTTAATACATGGCGATATAATTTTATTTTTTAATAAAATTACTATTTTTTTATTAAAAAATAAAGTAAAATAAACAAATCTGAGTCCTAAAGATAAAAAGAAATCAACACCGGAAAGATAAAAAGAAATCAACACCGGAAAGATAAAAGCAAATGGACTAGTAAAATTGTATGTGTTTTATGTTTATTTATTTGTTTCGTTCTTTTGTACATTAGATTATAAAGTGCATTTTATTTTTCATTTAAAATATTATGTTAAGTAAAATATTATTTTATTTATTTAATTAATATTTTATTTTATTTATTTTTACTTATTTTTCACATCTCATAAATATTGGATTACAAAATACATTTTTTTTAAGTATTATATTTCAATTTTATTATTTTAAGAGATATTTTCTTTTTTCATTTATAACTATTTGTGATTAAAAAAAAATAAGTATAACTATTTATAATTTTTTTTTTTTAAGCTTCCAAAGTCTATTACAAATGATATCCATATTAATATTTATATGGTATAGATAAAAGTTGGAAGAGATAAAAGAACCTTTCCACATGAGAGTTGAAACAAATATGTATGGGAAGGTTATTAGCAAATTCAAGAACATTGAGGGTTGGTCGAAAGAAATTAATTGCAATATTGGAGTCAAGCAAGGTTTTAGAATTTACATTGACAAGCTAGAAGATTGTTTGGAAGAAGCTAGATGTGTCGACCCTACTCTCATTGGTATAGTCATCAATCTTTGATAATATCATTATTATGGAAAGGAGCCCCCATGATCTTGGAAAGAAACTAGGATTCTTAAGGATTTTTTCTCCAACATCAGTATGAATGTTAATACTAACAAAATTAAAGTCATGATAATTAAATCCAATAAGATCACTTATGATACCTTTGTATATGACAACATCAACTTGGAGGAAGTGACTTAATCCAAGTACATTAGAATGGATATTCACTACAAGTTCAACTAGAATTATAGCATTGAGAAAAGAGTATTAGAGGATGGAAAACTTATTATGGACTTGAAAACAATTATAAATCAATCGATCTTTGGATATGGGATAAGGAGAAACTCCTCTTTGAGAATTTGGTTACACATATTATTCTATATGGATGCGAAGTTTGGGGATGTAGTATCTCTCGAGAACATCGGAGAAAGAGATAACAAATTCAAAAGAATTTATAACCTATAATCTAAAAATTAAAGGAAATACACCATATCCCATCCTCCTCTTAGAGGCGATTCTTTTCGCCATTGAGATCACAACTATGACTAGATACCTAATGTATAAGAAAAAGTTAAACAACATGGAAGACAAGAAACTTCCTAAAATTGTTTCAAACTCCAGCCATATCCACCTTCGACTCAAGTGGGGATGGCATAAAGATGCCCAATCTTGCTTAATCCATTGGGGAATCATGGAAGAGGCCATTTTGCACAATAAAAATTCTATTAAAAATATTATTAAATCAAAACTTAAGGAGAAAATATGGTGTGATAAGAACAAATTCTCATGAGCTCCATAGTGAAACTTGACATTGGTCAATTCCTAAAACACACTAGGATGAAAGAGTGTGTCACCTTTGTGAAAATAAGAGGGATGAAGATGAAGATCATTTTCTCTTTGATTGTCCAGCATATACCTAAATGAGATCTCAATTTAAAAATAATAATCACACTACCAACCTTTAGAACCTTTTAACTAATCATAACTATAGTGATCTTGGAAAACTTCTCTTAATGATTTTTGAGCACATAAACAAAATTCTAAAAAATTGCAAGTAATCCCTTAATCCCTTGCTCTCTTAAGGTATAGACCAATTTGGTCTCAGTGGACATTAATAATCATCATCATCATACCAGTTTTTAAACATTATTTAAATTTTTTAATTTTATCATAACATACTTAAGTGTGTATAATGATTTATTATATATATAAATACTAGGTACCTAATGTATTTACAAACATGTTAAATAGCATGGAAGACAATCTAGGCTTTCCAAAATTGCTTAGTTGGAATGGCATAAAGATGTCCAATGTTGACTAAATCATTGGGGAATTAATCTAGAAGAACAAAAGTATCGATTTTCTCGACTAGTTTAATAAAGAAAATCAATATTGTAAAATTAAGAACTAATTCTCATGACCTCCATAGTGAAATTGAGATTTACAAACAATTTGTCACACTACCGACCTTCCTAACCTTTTTTAGCTCACCAGGGTGGACCTCTATCCGAGGGGTCATCTACCCTTCTAGCCTTATCACAACAGGCCAACATTTACAAACTCTACCCCTTCTAGATTTGAAACACTAACCTCCGAGGGGAAAACACATGTTCTTAACCATTAGGCTCACTCAAGTTGTACAACCTTCCTAACCTTCTTACTACCCAAAACTATGGTGATCGTGGAATACTTGTCTTAAAGTTTTTTGAACATAAAATAAAATTTTAAAGAAATCGAAACAATCCGTCACCTTATTAAGGTCCCATAAACCAAATTTAATTTAAGTGGAAGTTAATCATCATCATCCTTTTTTTAATATAAAAACAAAATTCTAATAAAATCTAAATAATCCTTTTATCTTAAGGTTAAACCAAACTTGATTTAAATAGACATTATAATCATCACAACAAAATAAAATTCTATAAATTTATTTAACACCAAAATCAACATTTTTGGCACTAGTTAATTTTTTTTTTTTTCTAATTTCATTTCATCACACATCCCATCTGCATTTTTACGTCACCGGTTTCCTTAATCTTCAAAAATAATGATGTTGATATGGATTTTGACATAAACTAACCTGTTAATCCATGTAATATTCCATGTATGTATTTTTCGACCTAACATTCCATGCCATATATTTATAAAATTCACGATTAATGCCAATCTACAGCAGGGTTTACATC
>JZKD02S2309402.1:3298-19984 GCA_000966675.3 Picea glauca | reverse complement strand
GCCACGCCAATAGTCGGAACCCCCGGTCACATATGTGGTAATGAAACCTTGGGTCGGGGCTTAGCCCCGACCCGCGCCCTTTTCCCACATAACACATTTACAAACATAAATATAGATTAAGTGGTTTACGTAACAAGGATCAACGGGCGGCCTAATGGTTAAAGGAGTGTTGTGAAATCTTTGCGTTGTGGGAGGTCCCAGGTTCAAACCTGCGGACTCCAATATTTTTACAAAGAAATATAAACCAAATAAAGGAGGGACACGTGGCGCCCAAGCATTGGGCCACATGTCCTCTTCTCATTCGTTCCCAATACAACACGTGTCAAAATCTCATTGGAAAATAATCAACCAACCGATATGAGCCATGTCATCAATATGCCACGTCAGCAATATGGTACGGCCCTCCACGTGGCCATACGGACTGTACGGTCAGGTACAGTCAGCACCCCTATTTTGACCTGTTTGACTTGGCGATAAAATCGCGATATCTTCTCCATACGGACTCCATTCGCGAAAATAAATATACCGCCGGAATCAGGAAAACGAGACGGACTCAATGGAATTGTTTTTGTCTTGATCCGAGCACTTTGAAAATTGAGCAAATTTGATCCCCTGATCAGTTTTCTTCCCCATGAAGGTTTTCCAGGATAAAATGTTGTGTACCTTGTGATTGTGTTTCTTTCAGTGATCCTCATATGTTGTTGATGTATTAAATACTCATGTACTTTGGATATAACTTACTAACATCAGTAAAAATTAACATGGTATCAAAGCTAGATTGAATAAGAGCATTGTTAATGGGTATTTACATCTCTTGTTTGTCAAACAAGAAATATTAGGGTTTGATTGGTACCAGAAAACTAGAAAACCAGAAATCACAAGTCCATATTTGGACAGGTCAAGTTTCATAGGTCAAATCTTGAAATTCTCAGAAACAACCAAAACCAATCAACTCACCTCAACCCAACACATCTTCTGGTAAGGTTTGTTTCATTTATGAGCACTTTCACTATTTGGTTATTTTTCTAGCCTCGGGGTAAAAATGCCTTCAAGCACTAAGCTTGATGAAAACTTAGAAGGTGTGGAAAGTTTATCATCCTAGAAATATAGAATTGGTCTCATTCTCAAAGAGAATGATCTTGTGTAATTTATAAATAATAATGTTTTGGAGCCATAAGGAAATGAGGCCAAAGAGAAGTACAAGAAGGACACGATTAGGGAAAAGAGAATAATTGCATATTCCATCAAAGACCACTTGATCCCTCAAGTTTCTTCCAAGGCTACAAAGAAGGAGATGTTTGATTCCTTATCCAGGATATATGAAGGAAGAAATATTAACAAGAAGATGAACTTGAGAACCCAACTCAAGAATGCTAAAATGCAAAAGGGAGAAACAATTCAAGATTATTTTTCTAGGGTTTCTTAGTTCAGGGAATAGATAAAAGCAATTGGAGACAAGGAAGATGAAGACGAGATCATGATGACCTCTCTCAATGGTCTCACAATACCTTGGGATGATTTTATCTAAATAGTGTGTGCTAGAAAAGACAAACTCCAATTTGACAGATTATAGGAAGAGTGTGTTCAGGAAGAAGCAAGAGTTGAAAAAAAAGAAGCCATTCTAAGAGAAGATGAATATCAAGATCTATCTTCTCATACCAAGAAAGGAAGGGGAAAGAGAGAGACTCACTTCCATAAGGAGAGTCACTCTCATAAGGAACCTCACTCCCCTAAGAAATTTCAGAAGTACCAGAAACGACAAATGGGGCAAAGGGATTTCTCCTCCTACAAGTGTTATCATTGTGAAAGGATGGGACACATTGCTAAAAATTGTCCTCTCAACATATAACAATACAAGATGAAAAATAACAAAATACATCATGCCCATGCAGCCAAAGATGATGATCCACCCAAGAAGTCAACTAGAGAAGAGATAGAAGAATATGTTTTGTTTCCATCTCTCTCCGGGACTATGACACCTGGAAATGATACTTGGCTTATAGATAGTGGTGCTTCCAAGCACATGAAAGGTCACAAGAATACTCTCTTCATCCTTGAAAAGAATAATTCCCCCCAGAAAGTCTCACTTGGAGATGACTATTAGTAACCAATCAAAGGAATAGGAGAAGCCACCTACAAGCTTGATTCAGGAACTCCAATAAGGATGAAGGATGTACTTTATGTACCAGGTTTGAGGAAAAAATTACTTTCTATTTCTTCTTTAGACAAGAAAGGTTTTCGGGTTGCATTTGTATATGGTAAAGTTCTTATGTGGTCTAAAAGAAAAACTATAGAAGATGCAATTATCATTGGTTAATTAAAAGACCACTAAGATGCAGCTTTAACAAACGGTATTGTAAGTCCATGTGAACTTTGGCATAGAAGGATTTCTCAAATTAACTACAAATCCCTACCATATGTGAGAAAGGTGGTCACAAGTTTACTAGAATTAAAGTTTGATCATGAAGGTGTATGTAAATTATGTGCACAAGGAAAGATTACAAAGAATAGTTTTCCAAAAAATGATAGCAAAGTAGAAGGAATATTAGATATTGTTCATTCAGATGTATGTGGTCCATTGCCATCAACTTTATTAAGTGGGTATGTATACTATGTCACATTTATTTATGATTACTCTCGTAAGACTTGGGCTTATTTTTTAAAGTTAAAAGATTAAGTGTTTGAAAAATTCAAAGAGTTCAAAGCTTTAGTAGAAAATCTCTCCAAGAAGAATATTAAGATACTCAAGTTAGATAATGGAGGAGAGCACACTTCAAATGAATTCAAAGAAATTTTTAAAGATGTCGAAATTAAGAGGGATCTCACCACTCCTTACAACCCACAACAGAATGGTGTAGAAAAAAGAAATAATCGAACAATCATGGAGTCTTTGAAAGCCATGATCCATGATCGATATCTTCCAATGAACTTATGGGATGAAGCAACCAGAACAACAGTATATGTCCATAATAGAATATCCCATAGTGCAGTTGGGTTCAATACTCTCAAAGAGATGTTCATCGTAAAGAAGCCAGAAGTCATCCATCTCAAAATATTTGGTTGTCTAATATATTTACATATTTTGAAAGAGAAGAGAACCAAGCTAGATAGTTCCGGAAAGAGAGGAATATTTGTTGGATATTGTGAGGTCTCTAAGGCTTTCAGAATCTACATCCTAGGTTATCGTTTGATTGAGATCAATCGATATGTTACCTTTGATGAGGATGCACCTTTCAAAAAATCAAGGAAATGTTAATTGGAAGAAGCCTATGAAGAACAACATGTAGCTACCAGATTTGTAAAACTTAACAAGGAAGTTGCAATTACTCTTGATGATGTTATACTAGAGGATCATGATATGGTGGAACCTCAAGAACCACCTTGTGATATCATCTCTCACAAGAGAAAACCATCTTGGGCACATGAGATCATTCAGTATGAAGAGAAGTATGGTTCTCCCAAAGGAATCATGAGACAAAGAAAGAAGCCTAAGACATATTCTAGCTATGTGGCTTTGATGTGTGATATCGTTAATAAGGTACCTACTTGATTTGAATAAGCCTCTCAAAAGAAGGAATGGATGGATTCCATGACTGAAGAATACCAATCTATTATGAATAATGATGTGTAGGAAGTGGTTCCCAAACCAGAAAACAAAGATGTGGTATCTTCTAAATGGATATTAAAAATAAAACATGTAGAAAATGGAAGTATTGAGAAATACAAAGCAATATATGTGGCTCATGGACTTTCCCAAAAAGAAGGAATTGATTATGAAGAGACCTTTGTTCCCATTGCAAGATACACTTCTATCAGAACCATCATGGAATTTGCATCCAAGATGAAGTGGAAATTACACCAAATGGATGTGAAAATAATTTTTTTGAATGGTGTTATTGAAGAAGAAGTGTATATAGAACAACCACCAGGTTTCAAAGTATAGGACAGGAAGACTCACGTCTAAAAGTTGAAGATAGATTTGTATGGTTTGAAGCAAGCTCCAAGAGCTTGGTATGGGAGGATTGATATTTTTTTAATGAGCATGGGCTTTACCAAGAGTAAAGTTGATCCCAACCTTTACTTCAATATTGTGCATGATGGACCAGTTATATTGTTTCTATATGTGGATGACTTATTCTTAACACGTGAAGAAAATCTCATCACAGATTGTAAGAAGAAGCTTGCCGATGAATTTGAAATGAAGGATCTAGTACCAATGCACTATTTCTTAGGTCTTGAAGTATGGCAGAACCCAGAAGATATTTTCCTTAATTAAGGAAAGTATGATGTGGAAATTTTGAAGAGATTCGACATGATGGAGTGTAAAGCCATGTCCACTCCAATGGATATGAATATGAAGTTATTGGTTGATACTTCGTCATAAAAGTTAATGTTACTATATACAGAAAGATGATTGGTTCGTTGATGGATTTGATGAATAGAAGACCACATATATGCTTTTTTGTGAACACCTTGAGTCAGTATTTGGTGGAGCCTAGACATGTTCACCTTGTAGCGACAAAGCATGTGATGAGATACCTTAAGGGTACATTGGACTATGGCCTTTGTTATATTGGAGATTGTGACTTCATATTGTATGGTTATACTGATTCAGATTGGGCTAGAAGTGCTTCAGACAAAAAAATCACTTCAACATGTTGTTTCAGTTTGGGATCACCCATGACTTAATGAAAAAGTGGGAAGTAATCGAGTATTTCTCTCAGTACGACAGAAGTGGAGTACATTGCAGCATGCTCTGCCAGTTGTGAAACCATATGCCTTTGAAAGTTTTTGATGGTTATATTTGATCTAGAGGTGGATGCTACCGTAATTTTTTGTGATAACCAAAGTTGCATAAATATGACAGAGAACCTAATGTTCCATGATAAGATGAAGCACATTGAGATCTAGTACCACTACATTCGTGACTTGGTACAGAAGGGAATTGTGAAGCTCCAGTATGTTGGCACATATGAGAAGGTAACAAATGTGTTGACTAAGGCTCTATCTTGTGTGAATTTTAAATACTTCTGAGACAAGCTTGGTGTAGTCCGAAAGGGGGAGTGATGTTGATGATACTACGGTATCCTAAACATCAACAAGGAAGTTCATTAGGATTTATATCATAGGGGATTGATCATCCATGGATAGATCTTGTAAGGTCCGGATGGATGGTCGGTCTTTCAGAGTTCCTATGTACATATATACTTGTTGTGTTCAGTAGTGTGGCATCTTTTTAGGATTCATATCCTATGGGATTTTATTATCCCTGGACAGATCCTATAAGTTCTGTACAAACATTTTGTCGGAGTGCCCACAGTTATTGTTGTTGTTGATGATCATGATCTTGTCTCATTATGTTGTCATTGATGTTAATGTTCCAGCTTCATGATGTTGACAATGATGATGTTACTCCAGCTCTGTTGCAGATAATAATGATGACTGGTTTCTACTGATGTTGATGATGAGAAAAACTTTTGATGATCTATAGATATGACAAACAATGTTCCCAATGTTGATGATGTTGTCTCCTCCTCCTGATGTTGTATCGATTCCAGTCAATTGATATTGATGTTCTCATAAGAATACCCTTCTTGTTAAGGGGCAGTGTTGAAATATTGTAACTTTGAATAATATTCTACCTAAGAGGGAGTGTTGAATATTATTATTATATTATATTTATTAATTAGGACCTATTGTGCCTTTGTAAAAGTCGGTCCTATTGTTCCTTGACAATTAAATGTAAATTATGAGGGAAATGACAGGTCAGCCCAGACCTAATTTTAGGTTGGCCAAGCCACTATTTATAAGGGAGGCCATCACCTCATTTAGACACACTTAACAACCATGTATGTCGTGTGCAATTCTTGGAGGAGAAACTACTGCAACTATGTGTGACATCAAGGAGGGTTCTTGGTGGTATCTCTTGATTAAGTAGTGCACTACTCTTTCCTAGTGAAGGAGTAGAGGAGGATCTTTTGCTTTTTTTTTGGTCTATCTATATTGAGGAAGTTTTTGTTGGGTTTTCTTCCCCATGAGGGTTTCCCAGGATAAAATGTTTTGTACCTTGTGATTGTGTTTTTTTCAGTGATTCTCATATGTTGTTGATGTATTAAATGCTCATGTACTTTGGATATAACTTAATAACAACATTAAAACTTAACAAATTTGGTGATATTCCATGTGGTGACAATGATACACTAGGTCAAACAAATAGGAAACTCACATAGTGATGTTCTTAGATATTCGTATCTTTCTCTTAGGTCCTCTATGGAACAAGAGGATTATGGCATTGATTCATGTTGGTATGAAAGAGCCTCTTCATTACTTCACCTCATTGAGCTTGATATTGATAAACCACCCCTACATATGTTTTAAATGTATTCCCTTGATCCCTCCCAATGTGAGATGAATAAGGGCATTCATGATGAGATTCACGATGCCTACCTTTGATCCACATGGTTCGAGCCTAGAGAAACACTTTATTTTAAACATTAATAGGCTCACTACTCAAACTTATATCACTTCTTAAACTTACATATCTAGCATAGTGATGGGCTCAATGATCCAGGTGGATTGGTGGACACCTACCTATTCCACTTGGACTCCTACCATTGTTTCTTTCAGTTTTTCAGTTTCCTTAATTGTAGCACAATTTACTATTTTTGGCAGTTTTTCGGGTCTTGAACTTCCAGAGCCGTTTTGAGGCCCTAAACGACGTTTTTTGGGCATGTTCTGGTTGAAAAATATCAGCATGAAAATATCATCATGATATTTTGTACAGACTATTGTAGTCCTCGGATAGATCTTTCTAACAATGTATCATATCCTCAAATGGAGACAGTATTCCAAAGTTACGACCCCAGGAAATTGATGTACCAATTTACCCAGATGGGGCCCATATTCTAGTGTTTAATCTCCTAGGGTTAGGTTTTTTGGATGTTTAGGGATTCCATTATTTCTCAATAATACATAGGCCTTCAAGCCTTATTGTAACATAAAGTTCAGAGGCTAGTATCTTCCACATCTCTTCTTAGAGATAAGATACCAGTGCCCTAGCTAGTTTATTTCCATTATGTTTGTAAGCATATTTCAAACATTTGTTATTAATGAAATGAATAATTATTTCCACTACATCTCTGAGTTTATGTGTATTTATTTATTTCATTGTGTTCCTGCATAAATTTGGATCAGTGGTAACAAAGCATTCTTCTCTTTCTCAATCCTTCTTTGCATGTCCCCAACGATATTGAGGTATAAGGAGTTAGGGCTCAATTTGGTTGAACCTTTAGAAGATCAGCCTCGCAAACCCCGACATCTTCCCATGGGGGAATAAAAGAAAGATGAGGGATCGGGAGATACTATCAAAACATTGCTCGAGGAGGCCCTCGAGAAACAAAGGAACGTGATGATGGAAAACTTTTCCCATATCCTTCAACGGCTGCCCACTAGTAGCACATCTACATCCAACATCCACTCTGGAGGTGCCACTCCTTGTAAGGTACAAATAAACTTTGACATCCCATATTTGAGGGCCAAATAGATGCAAATGTCGTATATCGATGGTTGAATCTGTTAGAAGGATATTTCTCGACTCATGACTTTCTCGACCAAGAAAGGATTATTTTTTCACTCCTCAAAGTCACCCCCATGTAAAGGAATGGTGGGAAACCTACTAGGAGAAACAGAGCGAGGGGGAACCCTCTCCGTTCTTGGTCAAAACCACTTGGAATTCTTTCCAAGACGCCATCAAGGAACAATATTATCCTATAGGGAGCTATGAGGACAAATACATACAATGGACTACACTACGGCAACAAAGGGACCAAGATGTGCATGAGCTGATGAATATGTTTCATACCCTACGCACAAAGCTGGGTATCAAATATTCGGAGAAACATTTGGTGTTAAAGTAACATTGTTTTCTGCACATATACATTCAGGAGGAAATGCATTTCCTCGACATATCCTTGCTTGGTGCGACATATCGTTATGTTGCCAAGATTGAGCAGAAGTTCAAATATAAGAAGAAAGACTTTGGGTCTGGGAATTAGAAGCAAGGGAAAGGTATCCCCAAACTGCAAAACAAAGGAACAAGCCAAGGTGGGGCATCCTAGGACAACCCACCAAAGCCACAAGCAAAGAACAACACCACGAAGCCAAAAAAGTACACAGGGAAGTGGTGTGAGTTCCATAAGAGCTCCACTCACAACACAAGCGAGTGTCGAGCCAAGCATTCACTGGTATCTAATTTGAAGGATTATGAATCGAATGCATGCTCCAACTCTGAATCAAAACCTGATAAGGGGAATCACAATGGGGAGAAAATTATTGATGAGGAGCCCAATGCCACTGTTTCTACCACAAAGATCAAAAAGGAGGAACTAGAAGATCCATAGGAGGTGGAGCACCTCTTCCATTCCAAGATGTGGGTAAAGGGTTCCCCATTGCAGTTCATTGTCGACAGTGGGAGCCAGAAGAACCTCATCTCAATAAAGGTCGTGAAGTGGTTGGGATTGCCGACCACTGCACACCCACAAACATACAACATCGGGTGGTTGCACCAAGGACAGGACCTTCGCATCATCCAACAATGCCACCTTCCCTACAACATCAAGCCCTTCACGGATGAGGTATTATCTGGCATTGATCCTCTTGATGTTTCTGATGTATTATTAGACCAACCGTACTTGTGGAAGAGACATGTTGTGTATGAGTCTAGGCCTCATGTTGTTATTATTACTTTGGGCAATAAGATATACAGGATACCAAATATAGCACTACCTACCTCCATGTCTTTGGTTACTGCAAAACAATGCAGTAATCTCATTTCCAAAACCAGAAAATTTGTTTTCCTGATGATCTGCTCTCAGGGAAAGAAGAATATTGTGGCCACAACCTCTAGACAGGGACCCTTTGCATGACACTGATAGATGGAAAAGGTCGTGTAGGAGTACGAGGACATATTCACCTCCCCTGCAGAGGTACCTCTACACTACCAGGTCAAGAACCCCATTGCTTTGACCCAAGATGCGTCGTTGCCTAATGAACCACTCTATCAACACTCTATTCTTGAGAATGATGAAATCAAGAAGCAGATTCAGGGGTTGTTGCAAAAAGGTCACATCCAATCGAGTTCATTTCCCTATGGGATCTCGATCATGTTGGTTCAGAAGAAGGATGAGAATTGGAGACTCTGCATTGACTATCGGGTGCTGAATAAGATCACTGTCTAGAAAAGGTACCCGATCTTATAGATTGATGACCTTCCGGACAAACTCAAGTGGGTGAAATATTTCAACAAGATCGACTTAAAGTCTGGGTATCACTAGGTACCGATTGAACCCTCTGATGTGTGGAAGATTGCCTTCAAATCCAAGGAGGGCCTATTTGAATGGTTGGTCATGCCTTTCGAGTTGACGAATGCCCCTGCAACCTTCATGAGGCTAATGGAAAACATATTACAACCATTCAACAACTCATTTGTAGTGGTGTACTTGGATGACATTATGATCTTCATCTAGACTTGGGAAGAGCACCTCCACCACATCTGACATGTCCTCCAAACACTATGGTAACACAAGTTGTGTGCCAATTTGGAGAAGCACACTTTTGGCATGACCCAGGTTCAGTATCTAGTATACATTATTGATGAGAGGGGGGTGCATGTGGATCCAGCCAATATCCAAGTCATTTAGGATTGGCCAACCCCAACCACCCTAATATATCTCCACAACTTTTTGGGTCTTGCCAATTTCTACCACAGGTTCGTGTTGGGATTCTCTCATATCACTTGGCCCTTGAGTCAAGTCACCAAGGGAGGAGGAAAATAAAAATTATTTTGGTCTAAATCTCAACAGAAGGCATTTGGAGATTTGAAGCATCACCTCTACTCTACACCAGTGCTCACATTACCAGACTTGAAACAACCATTTGAGATCGAGATAGATGCCTCTGACTATGATATTGGGGAAGTCCTTACTCAACAAGGGAATCCAGTGGCATATCATAGTGAGACACTTTATGACACAGTTCATAAGTATCCCACTTATGACAAAGAGATGTATTCCATTGTGCAGGCTTTCCAACAATGGAAGCATTACATTTTGGGAAAGGAAACGGTCATCCACATAGACCATCGACCCCTATAGTTCATACAGAGAAGCGTGAAGTTTCAGAATGATCTCCATCATAAGTGGTCCACATACCTGCAACAATTTCATTTGAACATTAAGTACAAGAAATGAAACACCAATAATTTTGCAGACTACCTTATCCGACCACCTATCGTGGCGATAACCACTGTGCTCAACTCTTGTGGGCATGAGACTTTCAATTGGCTGCTTCTCTACAAAATTGATCCCAAATTCGGCCACACATACCATACGTTCTTGGAGAGTAAGTAAGTTCCCAATTTTCACCTCTAGGATGCCCTGCTATGTCACTTGGGACACCTTTGTGTTCCTTCAAGCAAGTGTGCCAAGATGATTTGGGAAATGCACTATAGTCGGGTCGTTGGGAATTTTGGGGTCGAGAAAATAGTGGCAATACTACAAAAGTTTTTCTATTGGCCAAACCTTCAACAGGATGTCGGGAAGTACATCAAATTATGCACTACCTGTGCCATTGCCAAACCGACCATTAAGAAGCAAGGCCTCTATACTTCGCTGCCTACCCCTAGTCAACCTTGGGAATCCAACTCCATGGATTACATGTCGAGCCTTCCTTCTACTAAGCATGATAATGACTGTGTTTTCATGGTCGTTGACAGATTCTCGAAGATGGTCATTATGGTGGCCTGCAAGAAGAATATCACAGGAGAAGCCACTACTAAACTCTTCTTTGAATGAGTGTGGGTACACTTTTGGATCCCACAGACTATCATCTCAGATCGGGACAATAGGTTCCTCAGTACATTTGGGTCTAGCCCCTAGTCAATGTTGGACACCAAGCTCACCAAGTCTACAACTTTCCATCCCCAAACTGGTGGCCAGACACAGGTTGTCAACAGGATGATCATACACATTTTGTGGCTGTACAACTCAAAGAATCCACGCAAATGGGATGAGAGCCTCTGCTATGTACAACATAGCTATAACTGGGCCCTCCACAGCTCAGCCAACCACAACCCCTTTCAGGTGGGCTTGGGATTCTAGCCACTATGTCCCATTGACATAGTCATACCATTTGTAGCTACTGAGGATGATTTAGCTCATGTCCAGTCTAAAGCTGCCAAGACAAACAAATTCATTGATCACATTCAACACATTCACCAACAGGTTCATGACATATTGGATAGAGCCAATGCTGAGTACAAGCAATGACATGATCAACATCGATTGCAACACAACTTCTAGGTGGGAGACAAATTGTGGCTACATTTGCAGAAGGAGCGCCTCGTTAGACTCCATTGCAAGCTTCGCCCTCTCTGATATGATCCATACACCATCACCAAGGTTGTAGGGGACAATACCTTCGAGCTTAGTATCCCACCATTCCTTGTTTTGCACCCAGTGTTCAATGTGGACCGCCTTCGGCCTTACTTTCCACCTCAACTGGACACATCTGACATGGCAGAACAACTCACACCAACTGAGTTAAACCCAGACTGCATGGAACAAGCCACAACTGATCGGATTATGGACACACAGATTAAGAAAACTCGTAAGCAGAGGATCTAGCTATTTCGAGTTGTCAAAGCAGGCCAACTTCTTCACCAGGGCAAGTGGCTCACCAAGGACCAAGTTTAGCAGAAGTTTCCTCATCTCATGGAGGAACTCAACGCAATGGGGACCATTGATTCCTAAGGGGGGAGGAATGATCTAGGTGGATATTGGTGGTCACCCTCCTATTCCACTTGGATCCCCACCATTGTTTCTTTCAGTTTTTCAGTGTCCTTAATTGTAGCATAATTTACTATTTTTGGTAGTTTTCAGGTCCTGAACTTCTGGAGCCGTTTTGAGGCCCTAAACGACATTTTTTGGGCATGGTCAGGTCAAAAAATAACATTATGATATTTTTTGCCAACTATTGTTGTCCTCGGATAGATATTTCTAACGATGTATCATATGCGTCAAACAGAGATAGTATGCCAAAGTTACGACCCCGGGAAATTGATGTACCAATTTACCCCAACAGGGCCCATATTCTGGTGTTTCATCTCCTAGGGTTAGGTTTTTTGGATATTTATAGATTCCATTGTTTCTTAATAATATATAGGTCTTTGAGCCTCATTGTAACACAGAGTTCAAAGGCCAGTAGCCACCACATCTTTTCTTAGAGATAAGCTACCAGCACCCTAGCTAGTTTATTTCCATTTTGTCTGTAAGCATATTTAAGTCATTTGTTATTAATGAAATGAATCATTATTTCTACTGCATCTCCGAGTTTATGTGTATTTACGTATTTCATTGTGTTCCTACATAAATATGGATCACTCAACTAACCCTTAAGATACTCGAAACTATAGATACCTTACAATGTGACGAACCCTCTCACTAAGCTTAGAGTTTAATCATGTTAGCTTTACATTGACATATATCACCATATTCCTTGAGAGCATTGTATATTCCATATATTCTCCTTAGAACCTAATATTGAGGGGCATAAACTGTATTCATATGCTCTCATTACCACGAGATCGGAGATGTTATTTTGTCTCTTCAAAGATTCACTTGGTTCTCTCGAGACACTCATGGATTATGATTACCAAAGATGCTTAAGCATCTTCCTTTGAGCAATCTTACACCTTTGTTGGCATTGTACCAAAGGATAGTTCCTACATTAACATACACCAAGTTACTGGCCTATTACATCCAACCCTCCAACACTACTAAGAAGAGGCCCCATGGAAAACATTCACATGACAAACCCACTAAATGTCCAAGACCCAATGACTCCCATAACCTCATACCCATCACACTTTTCTTTGCAATCTTGGATATGAAAAATGTTTCTCATAAACAATAAGAAGGCCTCTTTCTTTTTAAGGTTCTTTATTACTACCCATATATTACCCTATTTTTTTCTTCTTCCTTCTTTTAATTTGTCTTTCTAATGTAATTTAATCTTCTCCTTCTTTATATATTGTATTCCTAACACTATCATAAACCAACTTTGATTTTTGTAAATATTAATATTTAAATTAATATCAAATTATAAATATTTAATTTAAATTAAATTAAAAATATTAAAAAAATAATAACTTTTCAATCTATGGCATTAAATATTTTGTTTATGTATGTAAATGAATTTAAATAATAAACAATCTTCTTTGAAAGGTGACAAAATCTATTATAAAAAAAAATCACACTATTTAAAATAATGGATTGAGAGATAATATATGTGAGCATCGTGCTCACATATATTATATGTAAGTCTACTCATCCTGCTCACATATAATATATGTGAGCATTCTGCTCACATATATTAAGCATTCACTAATTAATCTTTCTTAAGTGTTTATAAGTTGGATCTTGTTCTATGTTTGATAGGTGTATCAATCTAAATCTTTCTACAAATATTTTTGGAATTGTGTGTGGAATTTTGAAACCTTGGTGAACACTCCACCCACAATCAATGACTTCAAAAGCTTGCTCACATATATTATATGTGAGCATGCTCACATATATTAAGCATCCACTAATTAATCTTTTTTAAGTGTTTATAATTTGAGATCTTTTTCTATGTTTGATAGGTGTATCAATCTAAATCTTGCTACAAATATTTTTGGAATTGTGTGTGGAGTTTTGAAACCTCAGTAAACACTCCACCCACAATCAGGAATCTCAAAAACTTGTATGTAGTAAAAGAGAATATTGAGATATAAATATATATAACTAAATATATATTTATTATTTTTACCATTGATATTAGGTAGATTATTAAATAAAAAATAAGAATAATAAAAAAAATTGAATATATATAAAAATTTGAATAATAAAAATTATAGTTGAAAATGTTTGAAATGCATTAATCAAATTCATAAAGATAATATATAAGATTAGAGTAAGATGAAAGTAAATAAGCTAAAGAGTCCATAAATTATAGTATTCAAGGATAGTATAATAAATTAAATTATAACAAATATATATAGTAAAGTATTGTATAAAATTAAAGTATTCAATTTTTTTTATTAAAAATAAAAATATTTATCTGAAAGAGTATTCTTTTGATACAGCCTTAACTTATTCAAAGGATGTAATGATGTAAGGAAAATTCAAGTGGTTAGTAATAAAGAATTTAAGGTTATAGTAATAAAGTGATTCAAAGGATGTAATGATGTAAGGAAAATTCAAGTGGTTAGTAATAAAGAATTTAAGGTTATAGTAATAAAGTGATTAAGACTAGAATTGATAAAGTAGTTAAGTAGTTAAGGGGGAGGGGAGAGAAGGTTAAAAATATATTTGATAGAGACAATTTATTAAAAATAATAAATTAATTAAAGCTAGTTTGTAATAGAAAAGATTAAAAAATTAAGGAGATAAAATTGGGGTTAAAAGATATAAAGTTAAAAATGCTAAATATTAAAAGTGGTGGACAAATATAATTATTGAAAAAAATTATAATAATTATATAAATAAAATAATAAAAATTAAAATTAGTATAATAATTATATAAATGGAATAATAAAAACTAAAATTTAGTTTTATATAATTTAAATTTGTGATATTAGAATAATTTTGAATAATTCAATCCACACACTTATGATTATATATATTGGATAATAAAAACTAAAATTTTGTTTTATATAATTTAAATTTCTAATATTAAAGTAATTTTGACTGAGTCAATCGAGGATGAATTATTTGTAATTTGAGTTTTAACACGGTGAAGGATAATACCCAAAATAATTATATATATATTGGATAATAAAAACTAAATTTTGTTTTATATAATTTAAATTTCTACCATTAAAGTAATTTTGACGAAGTCAATCAACACCCGAATGAATTATTTGTAATTTGAGTTTTAACACGGGATACCTAAATAAGATGTTTGAGAATGCAAACGTTAAATACAATTTTTTTTTATTTTTTATGATTGATATATTAAATAGAAAAAAAGTTTAAATATAAATATAAATATTTTTATTTTTATAATTAATATATAAAAATAAAAATAATTACATAACTCTTTTACCGTGACTTTCTAGTTAAATGTTAATTTTCTTTTCCAAAATGATTTCATAAAGTTTAGCTAAAATCGAGCTAATCATAATGGTCCTATAATTAGAGGGAATATTTTTATCTCCATTTTTAAAATAGGACAAATTAGATATCAAACCCATCAAAGAGAAAATGAATAAGCTAATAGAATTGGACCATGAGTGTAACAAAAGAGCCTTAAACCTCATAATTTTTGGTATAAAAGAACAACAAGAGGAGGATACACTAGCAATAGCAAAAGAACAATTAAAAAATAAATCACAAATTGATACAACTTACTTCATAGAAGCAAAGAGGCTAGGAAAAATAATTGATCACAAAGATAGGCTGATCAGTGTAAAAGTAAGTTGTACTGACCATAAATATAGCATACTTAGTAAATCTCTGAGCTTAAAAGGGTCAGGAATATTTATAAATGAAGACCTCATTCCCGAAGACCAAGTTGAACTAAGGAAGGAAGTTCAAAAGGTAAAAGAAGCCAGGAAAGAAGGAAAATGGGCAATAATTAGACATCAAAAGGCTATTGTTAAGGACAGAGACTAGAAGGATAATAATAAATAGGAATTTGGGACACTTGGGATCCTTTTTTGGAATTGTTGTGGCTTTCCATGGTGCAAAGGTCCTATGATAAGTTGGATCTCGAGTGGTATTGATATTATCTGTCTAGCTAAAACTTGGGAGCATGAGGAATCTAAGGTCCCTAACATGGAAGGATTTGTCTCGTGGTTGGCATGGAACAAAAAATCCCACCATAGAGGAATAGGAGGCATAGCTTGTTATATTAGAAAAATCATTTCTTCTCACATTCAACTTCATAAGATTAACCCTCTTAATCAATACATTTGGATAAAAATTTCAAACACCAATGCTAAGAATATGTATATAGCAATTTGTTATTTTGCACCTATTAATTCTACCTTTTATAAGAAAAATAATCTAGATAAAAATTGTCCCTATAATAATTTAGAACAAGATATTTGTAATTTGAAAAATGAAGGTAATATCCTCCTACTAGGACTGCAACTAAACAAGCTACTCTTTTAAGTGATGACTCCAACCATAATCCTTTATGGCTAGATGAGGACCGTGTTTTATCTAATAGCTACAAAAGAAGCTCTCAAGACCTAATTGAGAATTTGTTTGGTACTGAGTTGGGCAAGCTCTGCAACTCTCAAGACCTAATAATTTGCAATGGAGTAATGAAGTGGCCAAACTCCAACCAAATGACCTGTATTTATGGGCTAGGTAGTAGTGTTGTAGATTATGTGATATCTGATATCCCCGTTTCTAACCAAATAACAACTTTTGACCTTTTAAATGACCATGAGCCCGACTCTAATCATAAACCTTTAACCCTAACTCTAAGATTTTCCATGCATAGGAGTACCATTGAAGAGAATTATGATAATCAAAGGAATTTGGGCTTTGACAAAAGTAAAGTTGACATTTTCTTAAAGGATTTAAATAGTAAATTAAAACTCCTAACTTATAAGGACAACATTGAAGAACTCTATCATAA
>JZKD02S2309391.1:21517-33307 GCA_000966675.3 Picea glauca | reverse complement strand
AACTGAGAACCCCTCAAGAACTGCTTCCTGCTTAGAATGATATCTTTATCACGCAAGTTGGGCATGATGACTTTTATGGGCCTGGCTCTCTCACCGTTAGGCTTACCTACTCTCCTTGCTTGACATATTTGTCCTTGCCATTGGAGCTTGTCTTTCAAGAAGTCTCTTGCAAGGTCAAGAGTACATTCATTTTTCCCATAATCTTTCACCCCCTTAATAATTATGCTTGTTGCTCTATCCTGTCTTTCCTTGCTCTCTCTATCTTGCATGTTGTCAACCTGAATGTTTGTTTCTCCTTTCCTCTTAGAAGAATTGCTAATAACCTAAACCCAGGTTTTGGAGAGTTTTGCGGAATCTCCTTTACTCTCTTCTCTTGATGTCTCTTCATTGTTGTCTATTTGGGCAACTACTTTCCCCTTGTCCTGGAATGGTTTCGCATTCATCACCTCTGTATTCTCCACCGCAAATTTCTTCATGTTTTGCACTTCCGCTTTCATGCATTGCCATTCTGTTTTCCCTATTCGGAGAGCTTCCTGTAGCAATGACACTTGCTTCTTCAGATCTTTGTTACTTTCTGCTAAAGCCCGGTTTTCAGCTGTTATTATATGGATTGTACAATCTCTTTCCAGCTCTTTAGCTTCTACTACTTCCAACCTCTCTTTTACCTTTAACAGTTCTTTCACATAAAGATCAGATGACCAAGTGAGAGGTGTGGATGTGGGACTATATAAGTATGACCACCAAAGTAGTATTTATTAGGTATGTCACCACAGGAGAGATGCTTGTTGCATCTGGGGCCATTATAAAAGTCTATGTTACAGTTGTCGGATTCAAAATTTCACAAGTCACTTCTTCAAAAGTATGACCACCAAAGTAGTATTTATTAGGTATGTCACCACAGGAGAGATGCTTGTTGCATCTGGGGCCATTATAAAGGTCTAGAGTTATTGAAGACTAACGGGATAGGCATTACACCTTTTATAACAAATACATTTGTAAGGACCCTTTCTACAAATTTTTAATGAGGAAGTTTGGAATTTTGACGCGAGTCGTTAGATTATTTTAAAATCTAAGAGTATTTTAAAAGCTATGATTTTTCTGAAACTGTCCACAATATTGCAAACTTCTATTGGATTAGATTATGTGGAAGAGTCTATTTATGTTTATATGTCTTTTCTTCCAAAATGATATATCAAGGCTACGCTTCCATTCTGTTAATAACCTATCAAGCAAGCTCTCCAGTTTCAGCTGTTGACAGCGGCTTTCTTCTGGGTTACCTATATCTCATTTCTGTTGCTGACTGTGTCTCCTATCTTCTGTTTTTCTTCCTTTTCCTACTGAAAGGGCCGCCTTCTCTTTTGCATACATTTTTCCATGATTCCATATAATTCGAGTAGGGAGGATTGTACAGGTTATTATAAAATCGTAAGTATCTAGAGGAGAGATTTAAGACAGAAAATACTTCTCTTGAATTCTCTTAACATTTAAAAAAGATTTAAAGTTGCAGTTACAGGCTAGCCTCTTATACCATTGTTCAATCAGTCACTTCATGTGGCACATATTTATGCTGCCTCATGACTTCCGTGAAGATATTTAGCATTTAATGCTAGATTACCATTAACATAATATGCTATTATATATAGCATATATTCTAAGTGACATGACATGAGAACACAAGATACGGAGGATTATATATACAATATATTCTAAGTGACATGACATGAAAACACAAGACACGGAGGACACATGGATATGAGTATATGATATGGGGACATGTTGACCTTGGAAATAGGACATGGGACATGTAATATATATATCCATTTTTTTTTAGAAATTAGAACGTTTATGATACAACTAGTTATTACATCAATGATGATCAAACACACAAGAAAATAGAATATCCAATACATATGTCATAAAACAAAAGTTTAGAAGTTAGAACCATAAACTGCAGTTCTCTCTTAAGTTATTTGATGTCATCAAAATCAAAATGCATTACATATATACTGAGTCACAGATACTATAGGTGGGAATGCTAGGTAGATACTAGAACCATAAATGGAAGAATCTCCTCCATGTCTAAATCATCAAAATCACCACCACTGCCACTACTCTCTCCATCCTCTTCCTCCTCCTCCTCTATATCTAATCTAACATTTGCATCTGCTGGTGTGGAGGGTGACCCCTCAAGAGGATTACCATCATCAAAAGTGACTGGCTCTAGCACTAATTCATCAAGATCCAACTTGGTTAATGCCAACTCAACGTTGCTATCCAGATTCCAAACCCATATCATTAGTAAATACATCGCACATTTTTTTCTTCATTGAGAAAAAATGCTTTTTAAGAGTCCCACAGGTCTTTTTCATGCCTTGGTGTTGGACACGTCTAAGACATGTGTCCTATTTTAGAACATGTGTCAAACACATACCTAGTGTGTCACGTGTCTGACATGCAGGATAGGACACAGCCCTTTGAGGAACGTGACTTGTTACTTAGATTATATTACATTACAATTTACATGATACGTGTCATAAAAAAAAATGGACTGACTCAAGATTAACGTTGCATGTTAGATCCATATGTACAGTTTTTCCAAGGGAGAGAACCACATACGCAAAGTTCAAACAGAATAAAATGTTGTACTTGCAAAAGGAGACTTTGGATTTGCGAAGCAAATTGTGAGGTCCTGAAGACCATAGAAATGTAAGAAACAAAACTTTTGCACAACCAAAATCTACACCCGAAATTATTGATCCAGAATTAATGTTGATTCAACTACTAAAAGAAAATGGGATTATTCAACTCCTCTTCACTAACTCAGTGTCCACAGTTTCCCCGGGTTTTTATTAAGTGTGCATGTTCTATCTCTTTTTGTAAACGATTTCTATCATTGCCCAAAGAACTCCATATCATTGGTGCTGAAGTTAAGAAGTGATGTTCAACTACCAGAAAGAAATGAAATTATCAACCTCCTAACCAATTTGGTGTTCCCAATTTCAGAGGTTTATTATGAAGTGCATTTACGTTCACTTTTGTTGCTATATGATTACTATAATGCTAGAATAGCATTAGCTACAACAGATTATCATTTCCCATTTTTTAGACTCGCTTTACTCCCCGAACTAGAACCACAGTATATATAAAAGATTTTGTACTTGAGGCTGATTGAATTGCATGTTAGACCCTGATTTAGGCCAGGGCCTATAAAATAGTATAATGAACGCTCTAAAATAATCTGCCTGAAATCCATAGAGGTTTGAATTGTCATTCAAAACTTGTACAGAGTATCTTACATAAAGGCTATCCAAATAAAAGATTGGCCGAGAGTATTAATGTCACTTACAGCCAAACAGCCAAAGCAGAGTGTGTGAGCAGCACAATATGATCAAACAGCCTTCTTTTTCTTTTTCATTGCCTTATTCTTTTCCTTGGACACCTTATTCTTCTCTTTCCTTTGACTTTTATGTTTCTCACCATTAGCATTTGTCAGTTTTAACAACCATGTCCTCAATGAAGATTTTATGTCAAGTGGTACCATTACCGTTTGGAGATCACACAATTCCATTTCTTCACTGTCACCATCTTCATAAATTATCTCATACCAATTTGTTTCTGAATCATAATTGTGTACCTTCCCTTTGTAGCATTTCCTTCCAAACTTTTTAAGCACTTCCCTGCCTTTTAACCATTCACCTTGACCATAATGCTCACTGGATTCCAATATAGTCTCTGTCACAGATTTCTTGGCTGCAATGTCATTTAAAAAATCTGGTGAAGGATCTGGCACCCCATTAATGACAATGGCAGGCTCCCCCGATATTGCCACCACACCTACTTGTGTAGAAGCATCTGATGATTTGACTTCATTGCTGCTTTCCATATCCAAAAGACCAACCTTCCCAATATTCGATCTGTTTCTTGTAATTTGTGTGTGCCTTGAGTCCTTGAAAGCCTCACAGACATTTCTTACGTAGTTTGCAACTAATTGCTGATTTTGTACACACTGCAATTAGACAGAACCAACCAGCAAACATTTCATTAAATCCAATAAGTTAAGCATAATTACATTTCTATTGCTATTTACATATACGCATAAGAAGAAATATTCCCTTATAAAGCTATTTACCTTTTGTACAACTAGCTCTTCCTTTGACTAAACCTTAATTCTACCATCACACAATGAAAATAGAGGTCTCATAATACCACCAACCTGACTATTAGGAATCTATAACGGTGTGAAGAATTCAAGGGAAGCAATCTGCAGATATTCCAAAAGGTATTTAAAACTTAAAAATACAAGTAGAATGCGTGCTCCATAGAAAGGGTTCCAAAATTCAAGATATGGAGATTAGGGAAGAAAATGAAACAAAAAGAAATTTTAATTGATTTCTTTCAGATCCAAGGATCTGTGAGACCTTGAGCAGTATATACCACTTTGATGATGTTGAGATAAAAGGAAAGGACAAAACATTGTAAATCAGCAATAAAACGGATGAAATTCTTTTGTAGCAACCAAATAATGTCATTTGGAGGAATGATGAATTTATCTGGGTTAAAATTTTGATGGTTTCTTCATATGTTCTGCCTCTGCTAGCCATTGAACCTGCTAGAGGCACATCTTCCTAAATCTAATGGGCTCCTCTATATAATTTCTTCATGTCTGAAAGATATGCACAGTTTCAGAAAAGGAAGAATTCTGTGATTGGTTCTTGCAAATGGCTGCAAACTGAATCCTATTGTGATCATAGGTCGTGCATAAAATAGATACGTGATGCTCTAGTTCTACATTACCTAATTGGCATACCTTGCAGGCTTTCACATACTTTCAAATGCACTGAAATAATCAAATAAGGTTTTGGGGTAGTTCTAGAGGTCCATTAAAGTTCCTTTTCCATGCCAATAAGTGAGATGTTTCCCAGGCTTAAACTTTGGACATAACCTCTTGGCTACTTACTATAAAACTATAGGCCAATCAACAATATAAGAGACCTATTAGTGACCAAACACAAAATGATGTAATGACAAGAGAACATAAAATGGCAACACGTCAAGTTAGAACTTAGTACCTCTCATACAAAGGGAATGACTTCTCTCTGGATTGAAGCTCCAAGTCAAATAAATCACACGTCAAAATGGCAGCCTTACATCAATTACAGGAAATAAGATTTGTTATCAATGATAATGGGCTAACTTACCCATTTATTAGGTCTATCGATTACCTACTGCTTAAGCACACTAAACTATAGTTCCAACTTCCCTTAGAAGTTAGCTTTAACCATTATTAGCACCCAATGTAGTCTACACTGGTGCAGGCAGACAACAAGCCACTGAGTAAACACAACCTGAAGTTCTACATTCTCAAAGTACACAACAACATTGTTAGAAACATACACATGGATACATACAATTATCAAAAAGCAACTTCACAAAACCTTATTCCATTAACAAGAAACCATAATCTGAACAAGAGGCAAACAGTGCTGACAACAACAATACATTCCTTTAATGGATTACATAATCAATATATATACCATCACAGGCTTGAAGCTTTTGTATCGAACTACAAATTCTTATAATAAAATACCCCAGGTAAATTCCTGTAATACCCTATTTTTGAACCCTATATATAATGATGACTTGGCTTGATGCCTAGACTTACGTTGGAATTTTCACATGGTAGGTTTTGATATATTGACTACTCACTGTGTAGGTAAGCATTACCGTAATGTACAGTATAATGCTAAAACTGCCAACAGGTTGCAAGCAAGCAGAATGGGGCTATGAGCCCATGAAAGGGGAAGAAAAGGGGAGAGAAAAAAAATATCATTTTATTGCTGCCACAACTCTCCACCATTTTTCATATAATTAAAAGTATTTTATAAGCTCCGAGTTAAGCTGTCCAAGATAGGCCTCATATTGTTGCAAATATTGTTTCGGGGAATATATTGTCAAGGGTCCAGAAAGAAACTTCTCAGAAATATCAGGGAAAATATTAGAAAGCATAAACTTGGACAGGAAAAACTTGAAAAAAACTAGGAATCAGCAACATGAAAAACTCAGAAAAAAACTTGAAAACTCGGAGAAATCAGAGATATTTGCAACACTGAAGAGATACACGGAGACTCATTGGAGGCATGTGATCTCACGCAACCTTGGAATATATAAGCTATGTTTTCAGCCATTCCACCTTCCCTTCTATTCATTTAGTTCCTTCATTGTTTCCATCCATATGTGAAACCATGACTGCAAATACCTGCCATTACCAATTGCTGATATAGGAATGTGAATGGCTGTGATTGAGCAAGGAGACAGCTAAATAGTAGTCAACAAACCCCATGATTGTACTAAAATTAACCATAGCCAAGGCCAAGGTCTACCTCTCCAACAAATCCATAGGCAAACCAATAGAAGAGCTTCCCTTGCCTGCACTGGAGCACTGGAAGGAAAGAATTTCCTGAGGGACTGTGTTGCAAAGAAGGGGGATGTGTAAGCTGAGAAGGAAGAGTTGTGGCTGGTTGAAGGTAGATTGTTGTGCCTAGAGAAGTTCCAATGTGAGAAATCAAGGTATATGGTTGGAATTGTTATGCTCTAAGCATTGTGAGTTGGGACATGTGTGACAGTGTGAGAGTTTAGAGCCAATAGTTGGATATTTTCCCTTTTGGTCTCATAGCCATGGCTTGGGGGTGGCATGTACAACATATGCCTATGGTTGGGTAGAAAATTGATCCTATGTAGCCAATTGGTGGTTGAATTTGAAAGAAAAGATAAGTGTTTCTTCTCTCTAATTGTTATTTATCTATGTTGTGCTTTATATTAACTAGTAATCTTAATGCATTAAAAATTGAACGAGTTGTTGAAATTTTGTAAATCCAAGGCAATCTTCGCCAAGAAATCTGCAGTTAAATATAAATTCAGAAATTTCTCCTCACTTCAATGAGGTAACAGATTTATCACATAGAACTTTCAACCTTAGGGCTGAACAGAACTATTCAGGAATACACCTGCAAATATCTCAAATCTGTCCACCACTAGTCTAGGCAAGTTTAAGTAGATAAACACTGCAAAACACTTCAACACTAGGTCAATATAACTGTAACACCCTTGTTTCCCCTAATTTGTAATTAATCATAGAATAGGAATTACCATGCTAATGCATGAGGAAAATGTAAATGTATTATTGTTTGAGTTGCCAACAACTAGCTGTGGGGGTGAAGCCTTGAAAGTACTGGCCATGATATCACTAGAGAGGAAGAATGTGAAAACCATACAAGAGGGTTCATATATCAAATAACCCCAAATCTTCATGATAAGGATGACAAACCTCCTTCGAATCCCAAGAAAAGGAAAGCAGTCAATGAAGAAAGGACGGTGGTTGAATCACCAACCAACCCCATGAATGGAAACATGGGCTGTCAGCCCGAAGTACTGCAGGGACCTACAGACTTGAGTTTTCTTCTGACAAAAGGAACAGGATAGGTCGGCAAAACCATCCAAGGTAAGAGGGACACAGAGGAAAGGAGAAAAACACACGAGACGAGAACGAGACCTCGCAAGGGAGAGGCGCGAAGCTCTCCAGCGGATCACGAACAGAAGGCCGCGAGCTTGATGCCGAAGAGCATCTGAGAAACCTCGCCAAGGCCACAAACAAGTGAGAAAGCTTCGAGTTGCAGAAAATAGGACCTGAACAGAAACTGAAACAGAGAGAGAACCCTCGAGAAGAGTGAGAGTTCCCTGGTGATATCATGGCTTGGCACGAGGGTGGCCAGAGCGCTAATATTGAATGCCTCTGAGCCTATGGTCGGGTGGAAGGACAAACACCCACAGTCAGTTGGTTGGCGACAACCTGTAATAGATAAGTGATTTCTTACTCTGTGTAATTTCGCTGTAACTGGGCATGAATTTGGTTATACGATGTATTCTTCAGAAATTGTGCTTGATTTCTGAATGGATATACTGTGTCTCTTTCCTTACTTCTTGGCTGTATAATTAGGCCAGTAAGAGATTATATGGATAGGATATGATTGGTACTCGTAAATACTTGTGTCCTGAGACGGCTTGAGTTAGAGCCACGAACTATGAGTTCGTCAATCTTAGGCATACTCTCATGTACACATGCCAACCTTCCTAGTTGTCTAGAGTCCCTTGGAGGACGAATTCTGTTAAGCTCAGGAGAGGTAGTGTAGTCATGCACAGGCTCCCTGCGAGGCAAGTAAAGACCGAGACTCACTCAAGTCCTAGACTTGAGGAATGAGCGCAAGGGGTGCGTGGAAGTCTCTTCTAAGAATCAAGCCCAGGAGAAAGAGCGCAAAACTCTTAATTCCTTCATAGCTGAGAAAGCTCAGGAGGGAGAACACTTTTCGTAAGCGCTGGCGAGACCCAATAGTCGTCTTGCAGTAGAAGATCGAAGGCTGAGACCTTTGAAGCGTCGGAATCTTCCGAGATCGGGAAGAAAGCCAAAGCTCAGGAGGAAGAGCAACAACAACCCTTAGATCAATTGTAGAGTGTGGATCTAGACCATTGAAATCCTACGTCCAGGCACATAGGATAGTGCGCAAGAGGAAAGGATCTGAACGGACGGTATAGAACCGTCAGATCTGGAGCAGGGACCGACAGTCGTTGGATTCAGAGATAGGCGCACGAAAGAAGTCCTGAAATCACTTCAATCGTTGGATCGTTGGAGGACAGGTGGCAAACATCCGGAAGCCACCAAGGTTTCGGAACTTAGGCGTATAAGGGTGGTGAAGAACAAGGATTCGCAATCACCGAAATTGCGAGGGTTATTCTGGATCGTTGGATCCAGGGCGACACATGGCAGAGATCTAACCCATCGGAGTTTCAGCATCCGAGATACCTAAAGGCAAATCTCTTGTACTCGCCAGTCCCGAAATCCCGACTTGCGAAACCCCGAAATGGCATAGCGTGTCTAGAGTTTGGATGTTTCGGTGTTTCGGCCCCCGGGAAACCCAAGGGTCAGTTCCCTTGTACTCGTCAGTCACAAAGTCCCGAATTGCGAAACCCCGAAATGAGCTTAGCGATGAATACAGGCTTACGAGTTTCGGCTCTCGGGAAACCTAAGTGCGAGACCTCCTGTCTGCGCATATCGCGAAACCCCGACTTGCGAAACCCCGAAATAATAATAGCGCGGATAAGTCTTGATGTCCCGATATTTCGGCCCCCGGGATATCTAGAGGCAAGTCCCTGGTACACGCCAGTCCCGAATTCCCGACTTGTGAAATCCTGATATGGCTTAGTGCGGGTAGATTTGGTTTTCGGTGTTTCGGCACCCGAAAAACCGAAGGGTATGAACCCCCTATCCTCTTCTACCACGAAAACCTGGTACACGAGACTCCGAAAGGTGGAATGCCAGGTTTTAATCCGAGGCATTGTTAGATGTGACGAACTGTTGGTTCCTTTCGGATTTCAGCACCTCAAGAGACTAGAGAGCAGGGGAACACATGCATCGCGATTTCCCGAATCGCGAAAGCCGGAAGCACCTCTCCGGTAAGGCCAGTGGTCATAGCCAATGACCACATGGGTAAGGATAAGGGATGGTAGGGTCTACATCAGGCCCCATAGGAACTCGGGGATTCTATTCCTCGGGGAAAAGAAGGAAAAAGCCGAAAAATATTAGTTCCCGTAGTGGGTGTGTGACAATAACAACCCCTTGGGTATGATCTAATCAAGTATGCAAATTTGGATATCACATTCATTAACAGTGGAAATATAACAACACATTTCAGATCCAAAGTTTCGTCTAAGGCATGCCAAATCACTCAACATTTCATCCTTGCTGTCCCAATAAATTAACATATCAAAACAGCAGGAAACCCCCAAAAATAAATCTGCAGCATAAATTGGGACAACAAACTCAAATCTTTCTATTCACATGAAAGATGATTACAATACAATATATCGGCTCAAGCAACAACATCACATGCTAATCACTAGCAAACCCTAGCTTCACTTCATTGTCCAAAAGCTGCATCAACCCAAATGAAGAGTCACACAACAAGAGGTTACCTTCTCTCTACATTTTCTCCTCTATCTTATGTTAATAATGTTGAAGTGATGTGTTCCCCCTTCCTTTTATAGAGTAAGAGGAGTGAATTACAAGGTAAAACCATAACCCTAGACTAGGTCCACAAATGGGGAATGGACCTGTAAGTGGAGCACTCTACATGTGCCAAGTAGGTAGGCACATGCCCACGAGTGCCAACACACCTACTCATATTTTTCTGCAACACCACATAATTGATCCATCCACAAGTGTCAACTCACCCACTCCACATATTTTTATGCAACAAATGCTCCCTTCTAGTCCAAGAGACAAAATAGATGAAAAGTAGGCTATGGGACAAAATGCCCATCATTGAAACTCTCTCCCATGAAGCAGTTTCCTACCAAGCAAAGTGCTCCTAGCACACTAAGTGCTCATATAGCTGAAGGAGAATGGAGAACAAGTTTGGAGCAACCAAAACTAACATGAATGAGTATGGAACTAGGTATACTTCTACTTTAAATTCAATTAATTTCTAAGAATAAACAATGAATGTCCATTTGGCTGAATGCTAGGAATGTAAATGGGTAAATGGAATGGTTGCGTCATCTATATATTAATCTTTCTAAAGAAAGATGCTTATTCAATTGGTAAATGTTTGGAATGTGGGTGAATAAATGAACAAAATGTATGAGATTATGTATATCTGTTATGATTCCCTTATTAATTTCCTATTGTTTCATCCCTAGAATGGTTGATTAGTGAATTTTGTTAGTTACTTAGAATTGGGTATGAATGGTTCAAGGTTTCATAAAATCGTGCATGAGCATTATTGTTGCGTTCACTAAGTTTTATATGCTTAGACAACTGTTTCTGCATTAAAATCTGATTCAACATGCATCATTGGATATAAATTGATAATTGAAGCCAATATTTCACTGTTGGTGAATCTAGGTGGAGATAGAAGAAGGAAAATTTCATATGGGTGCCCCAATGACGAAGGGAGGCATACAATCACATTACAATACCCAATGTGAACAATACATAGACAACTCAAACGTAGACATTCAACACCACTCTCAACCTGTTCCTAGACCTATTATATAAGATCCACTTTCCATATACACCAATGCACCCATGCTATTGAGCTATCAAATCTCCCAAAATAAACTCCGAGCTCTCCCATGAGCTATCCCAAGATGCCCACTATTGAGATACTCAAAGATACTTTCAAATGAATTAGAATGCTCCTTTTATAGGCCTTGAACCTCATGGGATTCACTAACCATAGTTGACCATGCCAATTGGGTCCACATCATCACTAAATGATCATAGTTGACCATGTCAAATGGGTTCACATCATCACTAATCATCGACGACCATGTGGAATCTAACTAACAACCTCATGGATTTATTCTTTGGTCTCAACGTTGTGGTCCCTTAGTCCTTTGTTAAATACAAGGAGCTACTACAACTATTCAATAAGATGGTAAACTGAATTCAAATCTTTTTGGGTGTTGCGGGGTTACTAAATACCCAAGGATACCCTTGCATCAAGCTCCCCTGGTGAATAAAGTTGTGAGAATCCTGCTCACAGGGTTGCTCGATAAATCGATTGACATGCACTTGCTCCTCTTTCACCTATGTTATCGCAGGATTTGTACTTGTGCAAAACCTACCACAAGATCCCCAAATCTTGCGTAACTATGGAAGAAACTACCACTGTCACCTTAGTAGGATCTTCCCTCGTGTTAGTGATGGAAGAGGTCACCACAAGGGAAGCTTCCCTG
>JZKD02S2309391.1:0-10467 GCA_000966675.3 Picea glauca | reverse complement strand
CACCCTCTTCAGAGGCACCCACAGGTAAGCCCTACATTTCCCTGTCATCGCTGCACCCCTTGCCCAAACATCCCCCACACCATCTCATGCACTTACATGACCTAGATTGGTCTTCACCTAGAAACACCCCACACCTGATAAGAATTGTCCCAATAGGATGTCCTAGAACCCTCTCCAAACCTGGCTTGTAGAATAGCATAACGTCTTTGAGCACTTGTCTGGGAAAAGGGGGTTTTATGCACATGTTTGGGTAGCTTGATTATTAGATGTGATTGACATTCCTATCATCCCTATGACTTATGAGCCCATGGAGGACGTACTTGTTGTTGTTGCAGGACCACGCCTGACGGACAGGTACATATGGGGAGATGATTAGCTCGGACCTCCATAGGGCTAAAAGCCCACCAGATGGATGTTGAGACCCTAGCCAAGGGCAAACATATACCAAAGGCTTGCATTAGAGAGAGAGGAGGGTATTCCACCAGAGACAGCTTGGCAGGCCTGGACCCAAGGGGGTCTTGCCTTTCCCCTTGAACGTTGGCCTTGGAAGACCAATGACGTCACCTTTGTGACCCTTGACGTCACCCAACATCATATGGACATTATGGACGCAATTGTGTGCCAAGTGGCATGTGTGGCATGATCCGGAGGCCTTGGAAGGCCTAACGTTTTGCTCCTGGAGGCCAACATCTCACTTAGGAGGCCCAACGTCACCCTAGAAGGGCATGATGTCACCTCTTTTTCATATTTTAGGGTTTAATTTGTCAAATTTATGTAAAACAAACTGGATATTTGATGTAATTGGCCATGTCAGCCTTTTTGACCTAATTTTGTAATTAAAGGTCATTTGGATTATATAAATAAGGGAATAATCCCTTGTATTTTTTCATGATTCTTTCACTAACACAAGTGAGGTCTGAAATTCGGCCTCTTTAAGGCTTATTGGCTGAAATTAAGTGGTGCGCAACTCTTGGAGGAGGCTTGTCTTGGTGTATTTTGGCATTTTCTTGGTGGAAAGTCTTCAACTAGGGCATATTGCTAGATTATTCTTGGTGAATGTGAAAATCTGCAATTCTTCTTTCTTTTGAATGGTTATAGTATCTTTTACTTTGCATTTACTAAGATCATGAAATTGCTAGTGTAAAACCCTAGGAGATTAAGCACATGTTATTGTTCTTGTCTCAATAGCTATCCACCTACTAGATTTTGCTAGAAGACTTATCCATTGACGCATGTGCTAGAGCCCTACCTTTGTAGCACTCTAACACCATTGCTTCATCAAGCTTTTATTTATCTCAATCTTGAGCTAAAGAAGAAGGAAAATTGCTAGGGCCTAGGGTTACTTACTTCCTAATAGTCGTTTTCCTTCTAGGGTTTGGTGATTGAGGCCTTGGGTTACCAACACCTCAACCATTCTCCCTCTTGTCCTTAGTTCACACATTATCACTTGTTTCCTTCAAGATTGCTGCTGCAAAAAGTGACTCCATTAGCCCTAAATACATTGGTTTATACCTCATACTTGGTTGATTGATGAAAACAACCCCCAAATCATTTACCTCAAGCTATTTGTTAACTATTCCTAACCCTAGATTAGACTAATTTACTAACATTCTTCTTGTTGTTACAAAAGTAAGCTACAATCATATATTGCAGCAGTAAAAGCTCTTAAAAGAAATTGTTAAAGTTGCTTTTTACATTGCCTTCTTAGCTTCTGACAAGTGCTAGCATATTGTTAATTCTAGGTTAACATTTTGGGTCATTTTGAAGCTTATTAAAGGTTTGATTGTGAAGCTATTAATATATATACATTGTTGTTATAAATTTTTGTTTGCTTCATCTTATACATCAACTTATTGCTTTTATTGAAAGTCTAAGGTTTTATGAAGCTCTAATATCAATTGTTACTTGCAAAATAGTGTTTTCTTGTTGTCTTGTTCTGGGCAGGTACACTTAAGCATATCTTTGCTTCATATTGTTAAACCTTTGGGACTTTCTGATCAGTGTGACTTGTGAGAGGGGACAACCTTCCTTGATACCATTACCTTTGCCTTCTCAAACCCCCAGGTCACCGGGGACGTCTCCCCTGGGTTTTCACCCCTAAAGAGAAAGAGGTGTCTTATTTAGGTGATAGTGATAGGACAACCTCTTGTTACACCAATTTACCGTCCACTTGCCTTTGGCTTTTGGGCAAGTACATATTGTTCGATAACAGGTATCATGATCATTCCATGAATACAATCAATTGTTATACAGTGATGATCGGCCTCAAGCATAGTAACGTTCACATTGCTCATAATCTTCACATCTACTCAAATTATATAAAGACATCATCTCATCATTTCCAAGGAAATATTCATCTTTCATATCATCAAATCCCCAGTGCATATGATTTTGACTCAACTTTACTTGAGTATTCATATAGTTTTGGATTCAGTGTTTCTCCAATAAGAGTTCCACTTGCGTCAAAATCAACCTCAAAGGTGTCCTTTGACATAGGCCACTCAACAATAGCCTTATCCTTCTTTGCACTCACCCTGATCTTTAAGTCCTATATCTTTTCCTACAGAAACAAACATGTGATATCTTTAGTCTTAAAGGTACTAAGTTCTTTTGTCACACCAAATGGAATAATCAACCATTCATATATGTCTTCTTTTTCTGTGAAAATGAGCATCCATTTTCAATCCATCCAAGTAGGTCAGGTTTCAGGTAGGCATAACACCTTAACCAAGCTCTCATTCTTTCATACTTATTTGGCTTGCTTGGCTACAACTATTTGCCCCCTCTGCTTTCCTCATCAGTCACTTAATCTATATGGCTTACCTATCTGGTTTCATAATGAATGGGAAACCCTCTCTTGCCTATACAACTAGTATTGGAAAAGGGCTTGCATTTCCAGTAATCAGTCCACTACCCAACAAATTTTGCATTTCCATAGAGACAACATGCTCTTCTTCTTTTCTATTGTCTTTCAACAAATCAGCCAAACACAAATCTGCCCTCTTTTCCTTTTCCAAGTATTCCTTGGCCAAATATAACCCCACTCTGCTGCTATTGCATTCTCCAACTTCTTCCTTCATTGGAAGTAACTTGAAATTCTTACCAACCTTATCAACATGAATGGTATTTCTCTTGCCATCATGCATGGCATGTCTATCATACTTCCAAGGTCCCCTTAATAGTATATGACAAGCATACATAGATAACACATCACACAAAACCTGATCATTAACGATCTCATCATAGGGATGAATGTCCCTTCAATCTTGTACATGCGAACTTCACTCTTCATGAGCCTTCTATTTCATCAAAATCAAAGAATGCATTCACTTCACTAATCCAATCAATCAATTCTTCAGGTTTTAAACTCCCTAAATACATATCAACCTCCATGATTATTCTTCTTCCCAAACTAGAAATGGATTTTATCATGTTACCCTCTAGATCTTTTTTTGTTGGCACCTCTTCTCCATCATCATTGTCTTCTCTGTCATCATTCTTTTTAGTCCTTGAAAATACATTCCAGATTATCAAGTCTTTTGATGAAAAGGGCCAACAAAGCTTATCATCTAGAGATGAGACAAAGAGTTGACAAGGGGTTCATGTCTCTTCAAGCCAATGAAAATTCCCCTTTTGGGCATAATCTTTCAGGTAAAATTCTAGACTGAAGCTCTTCATGCTTAAGTCATTTTGTTATCAACTCTTAAGCTAATGTCCCAAGGTATTTCTCCCTTTCCTACTCTCCTTTCCTTGTTAATCCATTTTCCCATTGCTCTATCCCTTGCCTTTCCAAGTTCCAACAATTCATCGAACTGAACAATGATTCCGAGTATCTTTAGCCACAATTTTAAGTAAGTATGCAGCAATTAAATTAAGCCCTAATGTCTGTAGCAAACATTTATAACACCAACAATAAATATCATGTGTTTGCTAGGGTTAGAGTTAGTAGAGTTAGCCCAATCGCTTTGAGAGAGATAGTACTAATTCTAAGAGTGTTTTCACCACCAAGAGAGTTCTAGATTAGTGTCATTGACTTTCTAGGGCTATGGAGTCAAGCATGCAACACTTTGAAGAATGAGCTAGATGTTCTTCTAGATAATCTAGGTCAAGGATAAATGATGGACTAAGATCAAAACCCTAAGGTGCAAAGCCTCTTGGGCCTTGAGCCTTTGAATCCTAGCAAGAGGCTAGGTCTCTTAATGCTTTCACTAAACTTGGACAAACTTAAGTATTGAAGGAAAGAAAACCTTATGTCTCCTTCCTAGGGTTTTACTAGAACAAATTAGCACACAACAAGATAACAATTATCACATTATACCATGGGAAAACTTATCAACTTAAAGCAAATTACTTATCCAAGTCGCTATGCCAAGAGAAACCATAGTTGCAACAAAATATCATCCAAGAAAGAAAAGCATCCACAAACAATCCTCCTCCAAAAGTTGCGCACTAGATCCAAGAAACCAAAGAGAGTATAGCGAACTCTTGGTTTCAATTAGATCAACCTTCAACCTTGGATGCATTTGAGACTCCATAGCCCTGGAATGATAAAGGCACTAATCTAGAAGCAATCTTTTGGTGATAGTAGTTCTTAAATTCACTATTCCCATTCTCTCAAGTGTTCTACTAACTCTAACCCTAACAAACTCACAATATTATCTGTTGTTGTTATAAAAGTTTGCTACAACCATCTAAAATTACATTAAATTGTTGCATACACTCATCTAAAGGTGGCTTAACTTGTTCAGAAATTTCTTCTAGCAATTGGATAATTTTGTGCTTGATGAAGGCTTACTTTTCATGTTAAATTGCTACATTTCTNTGGTTTATACCTCATACTTGGTTGATTGATGAAAACAACCCCCAAATCATTTACCTCAAGCTATTTGTTAACTATTCCTAACCCTAGATTAGACTAATTTACTAACATTCTTCTTGTTGTTACAAAAGTAAGCTACAATCATATATTGCAGCAGTAAAAGCTCTTAAAAGAAATTGTTAAAGTTGCTTTTTACATTGCCTTCTTAGCTTCTGACAAGTGCTAGCATATTGTTAATTCTAGGTTAACATTTTGGGTCATTTTGAAGCTTATTAAAGGTTTGATTGTGAAGCTATTAATATATATACATTGTTGTTATAAATTTTTGTTTGCTTCATCTTATACATCAACTTATTGCTTTTATTGAAAGTCTAAGGTTTTATGAAGCTCTAATATCAATTGTTACTTGCAAAATAGTGTTTTCTTGTTGTCTTGTTCTGGGCAGGTACACTTAAGCATATCTTTGCTTCATATTGTTAAACCTTTGGGACTTTCTGATCAGTGTGACTTGTGAGAGGGGACAACTTTCCTTGATACCATTACCTTTGCCTTCTCAAACCCCTAGGTCACCGGGGACATCTCCCCTGGGTTTTCACCCCTAAACAGAAAGAGGTGTCTTATTTAGGTGATAGTGATAGGACAACCTCCTGTTACGCCAATTTACCGTCCACTTGCCTTTGGCTTTTGGGCAAGTACAAATTGTGCGATAATAGGTATCATGATCATTCCATGAATACAATCAATTGTTATACAATCATGATCGGCCTCAAGCATAGTAACGTTCACATTGCTCATAATCTTCACATCTACTCAAATTATATAAAGACAGCATCTCATCATTTCCAAGGAAATATTCATCTTTCATATCATCAAATCCCCAGTTCATATGATTTTGACTCAACTTTACTTGAGTATTCATATAGTTTTGGATTCAGTGTTTCTCCAATAAGAGTTCTACTTGCGTCAAAATCAACCTCAAAGGTGTCCTTTGACAGAAGCCACTCAACAATAGCCTTAACTTTCTTTGCACTCACCCTGATCTCTAAGTCCTATATCTTTTCCTACAGAAAAAAACATGTGATATCTTTAGTCTTAAAGGTACTAAGTTCTTTTGTCACACCAAATGGAATAATCAACCATTCATCTATGTCTTCTTTTTCTATGAAAATGAGCATCCATTTTCAATCCATCCAAGTAGGTCAGGTTTCAGGTAGGCATAACACCTTAACCAAGCTCTCATGCTTTCATACTTATTTGGCTTGCTTGGCTACAACTATNATGGTAGTTTCTTCCATAGTTACGCAAGATTTGGGGATCTTGTGGTGGGCTTTGCACAAGTACAAATCCTGCGATAACAATACTCATGAAGATGAATTTCATGGTGAGAAATTGATGAAGATTTGTTTGAATTAGTCGACGTAAGTATTGAAAACATGATAAATTGCAGATTTTTGAAGAGCAGAACAAAGAAGTAACCTAACCAAAGACATGTTTTATGGTGAATAATGATTCAGATTTTGAGTTTTTGAGCATCAATATAGCCAAGAATTTTGAAGACATGTGTAAGCAAATATTGCATGGTGGTATTAGCATCTTTAGCTTGTTTGTTGATGGGTTTTCTAACAAATGGTGACTACATTTAAGTTCGAAATTCCTGGAGGAAGTGATAAAATAATCATTGGTAACTTACACTCGAATGATCTGATAGCTAGCATTCATCGTGATCAACGGTGGAGATTGGGTTTTGGATCTGATGTTGCTCGACCAATAATAGGCAACTTGCACCCAAAAGATCCAATGGTTGACATTCATTGCGATCAATGAGGCGGATTCACTTTGGAACTAAAGATGCTCACGTAACAACTAAAAGGTTGGGACCTGAAATATCTAACAGCAGTGGATGATATGAACAGATGGTCTTTTCAATAGAAAGTCCAAGAAGGTGTTGGGTTTGCTAGCAATGTTTACTTACATAGTAAAGAAGGATGCAGGTGTATTGCTTAATAGATGCAGATTCTTCCGTCTACAGTTATGGGTAATCTAAACTATGAGTTCAAGGTAGTCTCAACCATTCTTGGAGATGATATCCCAAAGTGATGGGAAACAAAAACATCACTTAGCTAGCGATCAAGTGCCATAGAACCTCAAAGTTTCTAGTTTTGGGTTTCTGGAAATTCACCTAGCAACTAAAAGGGAGATTCTCAATTTTATTCCATCTGTTGAACTATTTATTAGAGTGTACATGAATTTGTTGATTGCATGTACTAATTATTTTATTCATGTGTTTTACTTATAGGTATGATGATGACTATGTTGGTTCTAACTATCATGAAAGGTGGAGCACGAAGGAAACTTCCAGGTGCAATAGGTGTGTGCATTGTAGAAGAAGATCAAGGTGCTCCAGAATCGAGCCATCATCCTAGTAAAGGTCCAACAAGCTTGCTACAATGCTAAAGATGCCACGTGGGAGCATCAGGACACCATATTGGAAAAGTACCCGCATCTTTTTGAGGAATTTTGAAGAATTCTGATTCTAATGTGTATATAGATGCATTAAGGACAATGCATAAATAAGGGGGAGGGGAATGCAATACCCCCAATTTGGCCCCCAGGTTGTAATTGTTTATGTACATATGATCTTTTAGGCTAGTGAACTAGTGTGTTTTGGTCGGAGTGCCTGTGATGATCAAGGTCGGAGAGTTGTATTGTAAATTGTACATATGTGCTAAATAATAAAAATAACACCACGGTTGAAGACCATAGGATGAAAAGAGTATGGGGGACTAGGACTCCACGAGAGCGAAAGGTAAGAGGGTTTAGTCCTAATCCAAAGTCATAACCTTATATTAGCCTAAAGTCATAACTTTATGAGATATATTTCCTAACTAAAAAATTATATCCTAAGTCCAAAAAGGGTAGAGGCTAATGTTAAAATACATTATGACATAGTTCCATAAACCATGTTCATGTTTTTATCCCAAGTTTATAGAGTGGAGAAAGGGGTTGCATGGGTGCCAACTGTCAAGTGAGGGCCATGTACACTTAATCTTGGTTACTAATGGAAATTGAACCATCATGACCATTTGTGTTATCATTGTTACCTACCAGTCTTGCTCAGTATGTGGAGGGAGAGCTAGGAAGGTTCTATAACCTTATGTTGCCAATGAATCCCTGGAATTCTAGGTGAGTTCTATTGGGGATTCACTGCACAATTCTCATTAGGTTGCCTTGAAGAAGGACAGAGCCCTGGAGTGAGAATTGTTTGGGTGGTTTCCCAAGGTGTGAAGCCTAGAGTGCAGTGTATTAAAAATCAATCTACTCAGACTCAGACTCAACCGAGTTGACCAAGCCAACCCTAAACCGGTCGGACTCGACCATTCTAGACCAGTTTGGTACCAAGTCGGTCGATCAAGGCTTAACTTGGCCAGTTTCGTACCAAAATAGTAAACTCAATCGAGTCTGTACCTACTCAGCTGAGTCAAACCCTCTAACCCACCGCACGGCCTATAGGGGAAAAAATTAATATTTTATTGATTTTAAGTTGCTAAAGCCCTAAAATAACCCTCCTAAAGCATAAATGAACACTATAAAGATATCCCTACCCCCTCTATTTGCGTCACACTTCTCTCATTGAGCATTTGTGAGCATTTGAAGTTTTGGAGTAGCATAGAAGAAGTGAGCTTGGAGCTAGTTTGGCAATGATTTGGCATCTAAGAGAGCTTGCTACAGGCTGAGACAACCCATCTTCAAGATTGAAGGCGACCCACAGTCCATTCATATCATTCCCAGGTATGTTGACAGCCAAATAATAACTTTGTTCCTGTATTTTGCTTCATTAAATTGCAATTTTGAAACCTATCTTCAATGTTTTTGTATTTTCATCTTTTTATATTTTGGTTTTTGCTCTCATAATTCATTAGATAATAGATTTGAAATCTACCTTTAGTATTTCCTTTCAAGTTTCAACGTTGCATTTTGCAAAGAGTTACCAAGGGCATCCCCCTTGCTCTGAAGCCCAGAAGCCCACTCTAAGCGCGAGCGCCTAGGAAGCTTGCCTCAGAGCATGCTCCAAAATTTCTAAAGCACGACTTGGCCTGCTCATCGTCGCTCCCTACCATTTTGGGAGTGTTGTGCTTTAGGACGTGCTTGAGAAATTTTGGAGTGCGCTCAGAAGGCTCTCTGGGCGTGCACTTCGGCGAGGGACCCGGACGCTTCGATGCACAAGCAAAAAAAGGTCACATTTTTTTATAATTTTCTTTTAGGATTTGTGAAAAGGGTGGGTCCTACCGTAGGCTTAGAGTTTAGGGGAAAGAAATTAGGAGAATAAAGGAGCTATTCCCCCTCCATTCTCCTCATTCTTTCATCTATGTTTCCTTGAGCTTGGAGAGGAGGAGAGAGCAAAGGAGAGCTTGGAGAGTGTAGATTTGTGAGAGCTTGGAGGAGAGAGCAAAGGAGAGCTTGGAACCTCTGGATCTAGAAGAACAATAGTAGATTTATTTGATATTGGAGGCAGGGATGAGGTGGATGCAAAAGTGGTCCAATTTCTCTATGCTTGTGGTATCCCATTCAATGTGTTTGGCTCCCCCTATTGGTGTGATCTTGTCAAGGGAATCAACGAAGACCCTAAAGGATACAAGAGCCCCTCCTATGAGAAAGCCAGAACTGTGTTACTTGACAAGGAAAGAACAAAAATTCAAAGAGCTCTAACACGGTTTACAGCTGATTGGGGGGACTTTGGGGTATCCATTGTATTGGATGGTTGGACAGATGTTAGAAACCAACATTCAATTAATGTTCTTGTTGTTTCTGCTACTGGTTCAGTGTTTCTTGCAGCACATGACTTCTCAATCATTGCATCTTCTCAAAACATTGCAGAGATCCTATTGAAAACCATTAATGATGTTGGTCCTTTTAATGTGATTCAAGTAATCATTGATAATGCAACAAATTGTAAGGGAGAAGGTAAAATCATTGAGTGAGTTCATCCACACATCTTTTGGTCTGGGTGTTTGGTGCACACCTTGAACCTTTTGATGCATGATATTGCCAAGCATAAAAAATGTGGATGGATTAATGACTTGTACAAAAGAGGGAAGAAACTCATCAAATTTTTCACATGTCATACAATGGTCAATTACTTTTATGGAACTTATTCTAGGTTGTAGCTACATAAGGTTGCAAAAACTAGATTTGCTAGTTATTACCTCACCTTAAGGTGCCTATTGGAGGTGAGACAAGCTTTGAGTGCTATGGTGATGAGTGATGCATGGGATGAAATGATCATTGATATAGAAGGTGCTACTGTAGTGAAGGAGACAGTTCTTGATAGTCAGTTTTGGTCACAGGTTCGGTATGTTTTGCAATTCACTAAGCCAATTTATAAAATGATCAGGTTTGCAGATTCAGATAGGCCAATCATTGGGGAGGTGTATGAGCAAATGGATAGCATGTTGGGGCAAATTAAAGACATTGTTGAGCCTAGAGATGTCAACTTGTATAATCGTATTTTTGTAGAGGTGGAAAAACAGTGGGGATTGTTAAATATTCCACCACCTGCCTTAGCATATGTGCTAACACCTAAATACAATTAAGGTTTAAGCTATTATTAGAGTTCTTTGCATTTCACTAGATAACGACAGCATAAGATA
>JZKD02S2309380.1:21598-33309 GCA_000966675.3 Picea glauca | reverse complement strand
AAGGACTGGATTTTGATGAAACTTTTGTGCTCGTAGCAAGATTAGAAGCTATCAGAATATTTCTTGCCTATGCTTGTCATAAAAGGTTTAAATTCTATCAAATGGATGTCAAGTCAGATTTTCTAAATGGAGATTTAAATGAAGAAGTCTATATGGAACAACCAGAAGGCTTTGAACTGTCTGATAACCCTGACTTAGTATGCAAGTTGAAGAAATATTTATATGGATTAAAATAGGCCCCTCATGCCTAGTATCACAGACTAGATACATATCTCAAAGACAAAGGGTTCAAGAGAGGAACAGTAGACAACAATCTATATATCAAAAAAAATGGTAATGATTTGCTTATTGTGTTGGTCTATGTGGATGACATCATCTTCGGATGTAATAAGGATCAATCGGTACAATGATTTTCTTCTTCTATGGAGTCTAAGTTTGAAATGCCTATGATAGGTGAGCTTTCATTCTTTCTTGGTTTGCAAATTACATAGAGGTCTGAAGGGATGTTCATTTCTCAAGAAAAATATCTAAGAGAAATGTTGAAAAGGTTTAAAATGGAATATTTTAAACCTGTGGGTACACTTATAATTACTGGATGAAAATTAAGCAAGGATGATGACTCACCTGATGTTGATCAAAGTTCATATAGGTCAATGATAGGCATCCTGTTGTACATCACAACACCTCGCCTAGACATAATGCATGCTGTTGGAATGGTAGGAAGATATGTGTCTACACCTAAATAGAGTCATTTGCAGGTTGTCAAATGGATATTCAGGTATTTGAAAGAAACAATGACTTATGGTCTGTGGTATCCCAAAAATCAGAATTTTCAGTTAACTTCTTATTCAGATGCATATTGGCAAAACTGTGTTGATGAGAGAAAAAGCACTAGTGGAGGAGCATTCTTCCTGGGTGATTCATTAGTAGCATGGCTTAGTAAAAAGAAAAGTTCCATTTCTTTATCAACTACAGAGGTAGAGTACATTGCTGCTACTACCTGTTGCACTCAAGTATTATGGATGATTCAGACACTTACAGACTTGGAGGTAAAATACGCTGCATCGATCCCAATTCATTGTGTTAACACTAGTGCCATTAGTGTGTCTAATAATCCTGTATTCCACTCCAAGACCAAGCATATTCCCATGAAATATCATTTTCTAAGAGAGCAGGTCACCAATCAAGTTTTTTAGGTCCATTACATTACAACCCTAGAACAAATTCTAGACATATTTACTAAACCCCTAGCCAAGACACCATTTGTATATCTCTGACAGAAGTTGGGTGTCATCCCATATCACACCTAAGAGATTTGATCCTATTAGGGGGAGCTTTGTTTTGATTGAATATCTGATACCTCCTAAAAATATTGCAACAGCTCAGGGGGAGCATGTTTTCTTTGATATTGATGTCAAAGGGGGATAAAAGGAGTGGTCCATACTGGATGCTTCAGTTGGAGGTCCAAACAGATGAGGGAAGTCATTGGGGGTTTCCATCACTTCCAAAGGGGAAGATTGTTGGCATGTTTTCAGGCAGGTGTTATTTTCATTGATGGAAAGTTCAGAGTATGCAGCGATGGAAAAACAGGGACAATGTAAGCTCAGGAGGATAAGTGTAGAGGTGCACGTAGAGTGCAAGAGTGTGCTTGATAATTTGATGGTTTACAAGCAGGAAAGGAAGATCAGGGATAAATTGATCTGACTCCATTTCGGAGTTTCAGATACTGAGAGGTGGAGTTGTCAAGGACACTCATGACAAGTCCTGGAATCACAAAATGAAAAACGTCAATATCCTGAAAGAAGGAGACAGTTCCGGATACCGGGAGTTGAAGTGTCGAAACACCTCACCATAAGAGTCCCAGAATCGCAAAATGCGAAATGCCGAAATCCTAAAAGAAGGAGATAGTTTTGGATAGTGGGATTTTGGATATCGGTAGTTGGGGATGTCAAGAAATATTACTACAGGAGTCCTAGAATCACGAAATGCAAAATGCCGAAATCCTGAAATAGGCACACCAACAAAGAATGTCACAGACTGGGAAATAACTTCATTTTGCGGTCCCAGATACCGAGATTTGAAGTGTCGAAACACTTCATCACAGGAGTGTCAAAATGTCGAATCTCCAAAATATGAAATGTCAAAATCCTGCAATAGGAACATCAACAAAGAGCTTCACAGACTGGGAAATAACTCCATTTCGAAGTCCCAGATACTGGGAGTTGAAGTGTTGAAACACTTCACCACAGAAGTGTCAAAATGACGAATCGTCGAAATGAAAAATGTCAAAATCCTTAAATAGGCACATCGACAAAGAGCTTCGTAGACTAGGAAATAACTCTATTTCGGATTCCTGGATACTGGGAGTTGAAGTGTCGAAACACTTCACCACAGAAGTGTCGAAATGCCGAAACGCCGAAATGTGAAACAACGAAATACCAGATATTTGATACGACTTCATTTCAGAACTTCTGATAATGGGAGTTGGAGGAGTTAAGCACCAAGACTCTTCACCACAGGAGTCCCAAAATGGTGAAACACAAATTTCCGAAATACAGTTGATTCGACTCCATTTCGAAGTTTTGGATACCAGGACTTGGAGTTGTCAAGAATTCTTCGCATCAAGGATGCCGAAGTGTCGAATTGAAAAATCATGAAAGTTCTTTATGGATAAGTGCCCAGTCACTGATGGTGGTCACATCGTCGAAGAGATGTAGAGAAAATCCTGAAGCGACAATCTCCATTTAGGAGTTTCAGGGACCACAACTTGAAGTGTTGAGACACTTGATCACACAAATGTCGAATTACCAAATGATGAAATGTTGAAATGATGAAATATCTATGGAGCCGGTGGTCACAGTCGGTGGTCATGGAAGTGGAAGGAGCTAACATAGATAGGCTCCATTTCATGATTCACTCTATAACTACTAGAAACCATTGATGGTTTCTACCAGAAGACTAGAAGAGACTTGAGTGTGATTGCTAGAGGAGATGAAGAGTTTCAAGGAATCTGCTAGTGGGATGAAGACTAGTCATAGAGGTGATTGACATATTTAAGAGTGTCGAAGCCTGTAACTGCAATAGAGAGGTTGAGCTCGACTGTATAAAAGAAGACAAAGAGTCTCGATTGTTGTAGAGGCGAAGGAATCTCAAAATAACACCCAATGATGATGGACGCATGCGTTTAATGGCGAGAGAAGTTGAAGAGTTGGCATGATGATGAGGTAGAGAACTCAAGATGGAGAGAGAATGCAAAAGCATGGCGAGATAGCATGCAGAAGGTGCACAGAGACTATAAGTATGCAAAAGAAAGAAGAGAAGGGTGTTGTTGTTTTTCAGTGTGATCAAGGAGTGTAGAAGGAGGAGTGTGTATTAGCGAAAACACGGAGAAGAGGAATGGTGCATTGAGTGGACATGGTACACAGATCATAAAAGGTAGAGGCACATAAAGCATAAGGGAGGTGTGCAACAAGATAGTGAGGCAGGAAAGGAAGGCTGAGGTGCTCTTGTAGAGAAAAAAAGAAGATCAAAAGATGCAAGAAGATGCAGACAGAGAGACACTGATACAAAAGAATAGATCAACATAGTAGAATAGTGATAATCCTGGTAAGCCAATGATAAATATAGTATCACTCTGATAAACTTATATATATATATAAAAATTTATATTTCAGGGTGGTTGGGAGCCGGTAGGGAGGACTATTGTCCTCAAAGGTTCAAGTGGGTGCTTAAACATAGGGAGTTGTAGCTTCCATCTGGTTGCAGCCAGAGAAACCAGGGAGGCAGGGTGGTGCAAGGGAGAACTATTGTTCTCTATTATACAGGTTGGTGCATGTGTGACTAGAAGTTGGTGCTTCCATCCAGTTGGTGCTGGAACACTTAGGGATTTGGTGCTTCCTTCTAGTGGGTGCTAGAGAAACCAAAGAGTTGGTGCTTCCTTCTAGTGGGTGCTAGAGAAACCATGGAGTTGGTGCTTCCTTCTAGTGGGTGCTAGAGAAACTAGGGAGTTGGTGCTTCCTTCTAGTTGGTGATAGAGAATCCAGAGAGTTGGTGCTCTCAGCAAGTAGCATCTTGCAAAACAGAGGTTGTAGCCTCATTATGAGTTGGTGCTCATAGGTATGATAATGTAAAGAATGTAAAGATTACTTATCATATAAAGAAGAAGAGACTTTTATCCTATATGGGTTTCCTCAGGAAATATCTGTCTCTGTGTATCTCATATGTGTGAGTCATGTTGAATGTTCTATTTCTTACTTCCTTGCATTATTGTGACTATCATTAAATGTTGCGTAAAAAGTTTAAAATAAGCTTGATTGTTTAAGCATAGGTACAACTGATTCACCCCTCCACCTCTCAGTTGTTCAATAGTTTTACCATGAGGTTTTCCATCTTTCCTCTTTTTTACTGATCATTGATTATATGCACTATAAAATGGGTACCTAACATGGCTTCTTTCTGGGACCCATTATTCATTTACTCCTTGGTTGCATTGAAGGGGGATGTTGGAGATATTACACATCCATGTAATATGTATTTTCCTAATTTTACTAGTATATGTCGAGGGAAAAAACCATATATGGGAATATTATCCCCTGAGAATATTCCCCACTAAAATAGGGTTCCACCTTCTCTCCAATCTTGAATCGATTACACTTCAGTCAGACTAGTGGAGCAGAGTCATGCATGGAAACCTTTGTATTATAACCAAGAGTTTCATGCACACCTCATGATCATCACTAAGAGGGTGGACTTAACTTGGTATCATGAATAGGAAGGTGCCACACATGTGCATGCATGATTCACTCCTCAATCCACTAGTGAATAGCCAACTAACTGATGATTGCATGGCCAATTAACTAAGACTAGGTGGTAATTCACTCTAGAGTCTATCAATGGGTTTTCACATCTCTCTAGATCACTACTATGGTGCATTATTTCATACATGTAGAGTATATCATATATAGTTTTCCATTATCTCATTTGGTTAATACAATTCTGTATTGTTTCTCTCATCCTCTTATCTCGTACTCCATTTCTTTTAAAATGTTTGTGTGAATTACTACTAGATAGATTCTATGTGTAGGTTTCACCCAAAATTCACAAGCTCATAATCAAACAAAAATAATTTGATGTAATGTATTTTTAGTGGTAAGTTAAAACCACTTTTTATGATAAATGGAAGTTCTTGGTTAGTTAGAACCACTTGAGAATTGTAATGGTTGAGAGTAACCCACAAAAAAATAGATTGTGGTTATGGGTAAACCAAAGAAAACCTAGGATGAAAATTGATGATGATGTAGGGGAAGTGAAAATGTTTGTGATTGAATAATTTTTTTTGAATCATGTAGAACAAAAAATTTCCTACAGAAATGGTGGATACAGTGGTTGGTGATGCATGTATTCTAGTGGATGGTAATTATTTTATATGGAATTCAACAAACACAATGTTTATATTTTGCAGGCACATGATGGACATTGAAGAATGTTGTGGATGAAGAATAAATAAGACCAAAGATGTGTAGGAGAAAAACATGAAGAAAAAAGACTAAAGAATATTATTGTAGAAGACACAAGTCAAATTATCTAGATGAAGAATATTGAATACAAGGAATAATAAAAGAAACGAGAAGATTGAATCACAAATATTTGTTAACAAGGAGTAAGAAGGATTAACTCCTACTTGTGATGTTTAATGAATATATTGTAATGTGTTAATGAAGTAGACCAACAATATAAGTCTATGCAAGAATTATATATTTGAGAAGAAAAGAGAGATATTAGGTATGAAAATTAGTTGAGAGATTCATGGAGAGATGTTGTGGAGGTAATTATGCATATGGTTGAAGTAAGTATCTAATTAGGAAATAGATTTTGTGGTAACATAAAGTTATATTATTGGTGGGAGGGAAAATATTATAAAAATTTTGTAAGGACATTGTAGAGTGAGGATCCAAAAGTGAACTACTCTAATGTCAAATGATTAGAAATATTGTTCACACCATGAAATAAAAAAAATTGATTATAAATAATAACCTAGAAAATATTCATTTCTAATATTACGAACTAGGAATAGACTTAAGAACAAATTCTTTCTTATTAATTTCACTAAAATGACTTATTATAGGTTTTAAAAAGGGATTCTCCTTGAAGGAGTCAAATAATAAAACCTAACTATTTAACTACTCAGATGAATCCTAGTGTATATTTATTAATAGACAAGTAAACAAACTTTATTCATGGGAGGTAAGGTATGCTTATTTAGAGGTTTTTCATGATGTTCCATATCAATTGCAAATTTCTCCATGGGGTTCCTTGGAAATCAAACCATGAAATTTTTTGAATATTGTCATATGGGATTCCAATGGAAAATTGTCCCATGGGGTTTTTTGAAAATCACCCCATTGGCTTTGAAGAAAAAATTTACCCATGGGCTTTGTTGAAAATTACCCCATGGAATTCCTTGAAATTACAACATGGGCTTTGTTCAAAATCACCCCATGGACTTCCAAGAGAAAATTGCTCCATGATATTTTTAAAGCCCTAGAAAAATCCCCATGTTAAGTATAAAATCTCTCATTAAGCTCTATATATTGAACTATTGCATCTCTAGTGTTATATTTGTTTGTAGGATAGAACCCTTCATTGTACCCTTTAATTATAACTGTACCCTTTGTCTCCTATATATATACCAAGGAAACCTAATCATAGGATCTTCTCATCTCATATTGTAAATTAAATATATTGTAGAAGAAGGTTTCCCTCTCGAAGTGGACTATGATACATTGATTTTTTATCATTCTCAAGTCATTGGTTTATAACATTTAGAATTAGAGCATTGATCCTAAGAGATTTTGGCTTCAAGCAAGGCATCTTGGAATTTTCGCTACAAATTTTTTGTTTGAATACTTTAGACAACCAAATTTGGAGGTTACTTAGAATACATATCAAATTATGTCTGGTAAACATTTCAAGTTCTGGTTCATAACACAAGTCATATTAAAGAATTCATATTGGCAATTTCGCTATAAATTTGTTTCTGGGAAGTTTTAGATAGTGATATTTTGTGGCGGCTAAGGAGACATAGTTATTAAGTATGATACAAAGTTCAAGTTTTAGGTCATTAAAATTTCAGGGATATATTCCTTGGAAGTTAGGTTTTGTGACTAGTCCTGAAATTATTCTGAAATGAGGCATGTTTTTATTTTCTCTATAAAATGTTTTTAGTGAATTTTCACACTCTAAATTTTTTTGAATCTTGAGAATACATAGCAAATACACATGGAAAGAGTTTCATATTTTGAATCATTTTAATTTTTCATAATTATCTATTGGAAGTTGGGGTTGTTTACTCATCCTAAAATTAGTCTTAAACAAGACATTTTGGAATTTTTTCTATAACATTTTATAAGTGAAGGTTCAGATTGTAAAATTTTCAGGATTTTAACAAGTCATATGAAATTACTAAAAGAAAAAAATTCAAACTCATAAGGGTTCAAATTTTAGATATATATCATGATAAATGTTGGCCATGCAAACATACTCCAAAACTAGGTTTTGAAAGGAACGTAACTTATAATTGGGATAACATTTTGGAGTATTTCTTTTTGGTGATTCAAAATTTGTGATAAATAAAAAATATAGGAGAACTATTGTTGTTATCCTACATGGCTCCAAAAAATATTTCAACACCAATTAAACCTCAATCTCATCTATAACTCATGAAGAAAATAAGATACATACCAAGCTATCCAAATTGGAGGACCAATTTAATTATTTGAGTGCTAAGTCAATAGGAAGTGATGAGTTGGTAAACATGAAAAGAAAAATTCAAGAGATGGAAACGTGGAAAATAATATAGATGCAAATAAGGACACAAAAAAATAAGATGGATGAAAATAAGGAAGAAATACAAAAATACATGAATGAAATGAAAAAAATCCATAGAAACTGTTATCTTAAAGAAAATCCCTAATAGGGATATGAATATCTAAGGAAATCATGAAAATAAAAAGAACAAGGTTGTTGACACTCAATCACACATGGGGAGTATTTTTTTAAATTTAGAAAGCACAAATATTTAATCTTAAAATTATGATCATTCATTACTCCAATATCCACTTGACTAGGGCTTCAAGTATGCACCAAGGAACTACTTCATTTGAAAGATTGATATGAGGAAGTTTGATGGTAAATATCCTATACCATCGATATTTTATACAGAGCAATAATTTGATCTATACCAAGTTCCAAACTTACAAAAGGTACCTATTTCATCCTTGTATTTAGAAAATCATCAATTTGTTTGGTATCAATGGATTTGTGAAAGAAAAAAAAAATCTATTATATCTTGGTCAACTTTTATAGATTAATTGATATCAAATTATGGGCATATTAAGAGAAACACATTCTTTATTCACTTGATAAATCTTTAGGAGAAAGGTCCAATTACAGAGCACATTCAACAGTTAAAAAATATCAATTTTAGGGTAAAGAACATTCCTAACTATATACTTTGTCATATATATATATATATATATGAACTTTAAAGGAGAAAATTCAACATGAGATGCATCTCTTTGAACCTAAATCCCTAGAGAAAGATTTCGATATGGAAATGAAAGTGGAAAACAAAAATATGGCTACTAGAAGGGTGGGTACCAACAACTATAGAGAGCACTATGTTTTCTCTCCTAAAAAGATTTAAACCTTAGAAAATGGATGAAAGAAAAGAAAATGGACTATGTTTCAATTATGACAACAAGTACAATACGGAGCATAAAATCAATGAGAATAAAATATTCTACATAGACTTTGAAGAAGAATAAGATCAAGAATTGGAACCATCAAAATATCTATATCTATAAGAGACTACTCCAATTATATCTTTGTTGGACAACTGAGAAGGGGGGGGTGAATCAGTTGTTACCGTGCTTAAAAAATTATTCCTATTTAAAACTCATTACAGACCTGTCAATGATAATCACAGTAATGCAAGGAAGTAAGCATTGTAACATTCAACATCATTCATGCATATGAGATATACAGGGACATATATTTCTTGAGGAAACCCATAAAGGGTAAAAACCTCTTTTTCTTTATATGATAAGTGATATTTACATTCTTTACATTATCATACATATGATCTCCAACTCATTGTGAGGCTACAACCTCTATTTTGCAACATGCAACTTGCTAAGAGCACCAACTCTTTGTTATCTCTAGCACCCACTAGAAGGAAGCACTGACTCCCTGGTTTCTCTAGCACCAACTAGAAGGAAGCTACAAATCCCTGCGTTCAAGCACCCACTTGAAACTCTGAGGACACCAGTCCTCCCTCGCACCTCCCTACCACCCTGGATTATCAATATATGTTACTGAAACTTAATATAGTGATATAATGTTTAACAACAACTTGCCAGTCTCTTCACTGTTCTGGAAGATTTCGCTGCTCCGTCTGCCTCGCGGTCTTCCTTCATGCATACATTTCACTTTCTATTATTATTCTTTTTATTCTCTATACACCATTCCCGTTCAATACCCCTTTTCACTTCTGGCCATCCCAACTACTACACTTCACCTCCTTCTTCCTACATGCATCACCCACCACAACAACAACAACCTCATAACTTCTCTGTCCCGTGTACTTATAGCTTATGTACACCTTGTGCATGCAATGTTCACCATGCCTTTGCATGCTCACACCACTCCATTCTACTCCACATCAGAGAGTTTTTTCCACTTCACTCTTCCACAACTATCCAATCTCTTGTGTGCCACGTTCTCTCTCTGTTCTGCATATTCTTATCATTGTGAGTCCTCTGCCTGAACATCATGGTAACTCTTTAGCTTCTCTGGCAGTTTCACCTACGCATCCATCATCACTAGGTGTTATTATGAGATTCCTTAGTTTATCTGCTAGTTGAGACTCTTCGTCTTCTCTTTCATAGTTGTGTTCATCCTTTCTGTTGCAGTTACAGACTTCAATGCTCATCCATCTATCAATTGCCTCCACGAACAGTCTTCATTCCATTGGTAGATTCCTTGAGACTTTTAAGCTCCTTTGGAAATCACACAAAGGTCTCTTCGAATATTCTAGAAGAGACCATCAATGGTTTCCTATAGTTAGACTGCGAGGATCAACATTAGCCCTCCGAATATGCCCAAAATCCACTGCACTATTGGATTGACGTCATGTGATCTTGCGTTTATTTCACCAATTCGCATTTCGGTATTTCGGGATCCCTGGGGTAAAGATTTGTTACAGTCCATATCCTAATCCCCAAAACTATGAAAAGACACGGGATCAATGGTCCCAATCAATCCTTGATCTGACGGCTCAGATCATTTCGCGATTTCAGAAATCCCGATTTTGACATTCCTGTGGTGAATGTTCTTGACGCTTCCAACTACCGATCCACGAAACTCCAAAGTGGTGTGGGATCAATGGTCCCAATCAACCCTTGATCTGATAGCTCAGATCATTTTGCAATTTTTCATTTCATGATTTCAACATTTATGTGGTATTGTTTCTTGCCTCTCCAAGTCACGATTTATGAAACCTTGAAATGGAGTCTTTGACATGCTCTGATCTTTTGCCATGCATCCCTCTTGGATCAACGGTCAAGATTTTATTGAGACTTTGCAACTCCACGAGCCTTTATTGTGCCTGATCAACGGTTCAGATCAGTCCTCGATTCGACGGTTAGGATTATTTCACGATTTTGCATATCGCGATTTCGAGAGGTTAGGGAACCCCATTCCTTTGACTCTCTAGTTAGCGAAATGACTATATTTCTCCATGTGTCCTATGGACCCAATGGTCCCGATCTTGTTGTGATTTCGCATATCATGATTTCAGGGTTTGTGACTTCAGGACTCCTATAGTAGGAGTTCTTAACATCTCCATCTCCCAATTTTTGAAACTCCGAAGTGATCGGACGACTCACATAACCCCCTGAGATGGACGATTGATGACATTTCGGCATTTAACATTTCGTGATTTTGGGACTCTTGCTGTAAAGAACCTTGACAATTCCATCTCCCAATATTGGAAATCCCGATAGCCAAAAATCTGAAATGGAGTTGGACCTCCACTTCGATCTTTCACTTTAAAGAACATGTAGGTTCTCCTAGATCCAACAATGGTCGAACCTCATGCTCGGATCTAATGACCGAGATCTATCCTCCATATATGCACTCATCCCTGGTGCACACGTATGCACTACATTTGACTTTGAGCTAATTCCTCTTGAGTTGACTTTTTTCTTGTTTTTCCATCGATGCATATTCTGAACTTTCCATCAATTACAAGCACACTTTGCCTGTTAAACATGCCAATGTTCCTCTGCACTATCTCTTCTGATCTTATCAAGATTTCTCTACAGCATCTTCCCAAAATACTTCTGGTGCCCGCCTGGCACATTCTTCCTGTACTCAAGCCATCATCATTGTTGCACTTTCCATCAATGACAAGCATACACTACCTATAAAACCTACCAACAATCTCCCCCTTTGGCATTGATGGCAACAAAGGCACCCCTATTCTTTTCTCCTCCTTTGACATCAATGTCAAAGAAAACACGCTCCCCATGAGATATTGCATTAATTTTAGGAGGTATCTGTAAGTTTTAAACCTGGGAAGTAAAGCAATGCATATATATTCTTAAGCAATACAAAAATTAATCAATGGCTCATACACAGAATACATAGAG
>JZKD02S2309346.1:17304-33311 GCA_000966675.3 Picea glauca | reverse complement strand
GAAATAAGAGAGGTATGTATTATAGGATTTTGATATATGTGAAGAAAAAAATAGATTAAAAATAGTAAACAATAATAATTTAAAAAAAAATTATACATTTTAAATCTTCATAGTCGAATCAATCGATGTATATAATTTCTTCAACAACTGAATTGTTTAGCCTATAGAAAAATAATGTCAAAGATAGAAACATAGAAGGGTATTCAAAAAAATGGAGGTTTTTATTAATTTGTAGACCGAACCACTAGGTTTGTCATCCCGAACCTAAATCCGAGCCAACCATGTTAGTATACACCTTGTCAATCCCGCCCAAAAAAATAGAATTCAAACAAGCATGCATGTGCACACTCTTAAAAATATTTTCTTCCTTCTCTATATTTGTCCTCCCTCTCCAAAATGTACCTCCCCCGCCCCCTCTCTATCTCTGATCCAAAAATGGATTAGAAATCATACACCACTTGATATGAACCAAGTGTCTCTAATATCATTGTTGATTAATTGGGTTGGTTTTCATTGATGTCAACCTTTGAAGCAAGTCCGGTAGCCCCAACAATATGGTTAAGATAATCCAATTTAATTGATGCATAATGGTATGAATATTAATATATTTGCAGGTAAAATTATTCTATATGGATAGTACATGTAATGCCATTTCTGGTGATATGTGGAACGCCACATAACTCCTCATGGTTAGAGAGTTATGGCCTTGTGAAGTTGGAGAACCCTAATGAGTTATCTAGAAGTCAAAGAAGTCAAATTATTCTAGAAGCTCCTAGAAAAAGTTGACTATCCAAGTGGGTGAAACTAGGAGTTAATCATGGGTTAAGTTGTTGCAATAAGAAAATTTAGTTGCAACTAGAAGTGGATAATTTACTATTTTTAGCAAAGTGGGTTAGAAGTGGGTTAGCCTTAAAAGAAGGAAATTGGGTTAAGTTTGTTAGAAAGTGACCCCTTGAGGAGGCTACATGGAAGTATAAATTAGAGAGAAAGTATCTCCTATTATCTCCTATTGAGCACGTTGAATATCTATTATTGTGTAACATTTGTTGTAGGTACTCATTGATATATCTAAATTTGTGCAAGTATGAGGTAGCATGAAGGGTTGATGGAGAAAGTTTCATAATTACAAAAAATACTGAAAAAAAAACCCTAGATATTGTGGTGTACATAGACTGCAGTGGAGAAGGGCGCATACGTACACGCGATATTTCAGTATAACATGACATGTAAATGTGAGAAAAGCTACAAAAACTTGCGAAGATGAATATGTCAGTTATCTAGAGTATGAAAGAAATCTCCCATAAAGGTATACAATTATTTGGTACAACAGATCTATCTACAGGTTCAAAAGGTATGTCTTATTTCTATAAGTAGTTGGATTTTGTTGTCTACATGAGAAATGGTTATGGGGGTTTGAGGATTTTACCTAGAGAGGCTATTGACTATATGGGACTTACTGTATAAGTCAGATCTACATAAATACAATGCTGGTATAATTTATCATTGGTACATCTTGTTAGTGTTGAGACATATCTTGTATTTCTTGGCATATGGTTAAGGGATTTTTTGGTATATGGTTGAGATCTTGTATTTTTGAAGTGGTTGATTTATTGAGAAGTTGTATATTAGTTAGGGTTTGATGTCTAGTCCATCTGAGGGTTATTATTATTGTTCATGATTATACACACTTGAATGTCACATGACTAGAGAAATATAGATGCACTTGGTTAAGGGGATTGTATGAGGATGTATGCATAGGGAACAACTACACTATGGACACAATGACAAGTTGTAGATTGATGTGACAGAGGAAACAAAGGGTCAAAGTTTTTCAGGAAGGAGAAAACCCTAGTTTTTGTAAGGTGTACACAAGTTGTAGTATAGGAAGTCCATGCAATTTCCTTCATGATAGAAAATAAATTTAATATATATTACTTGGTCATGCAATTTCCAAAATGCCATCCATATCATCACAGCCAAATATCATAACTATTATAATTTACACTTTACTTGATGCTATATGTTTTTCTCCTTTATTGTATTTGCTTGATGTTAGTGGTAAATATTGCATAATTATCTTAAGTTCTCATGTCCTTTACTTTATTGTATTTACTTGATGTTATTTTTGTTCTTTTCTATTGTATTTATTTGATGTTATTGGTAAATCTTGCAGAATTCTAGGTTTTTAAGACTGTATAACAACTTAACTCAATGGTAGGAATGAACTCATATTTAGGTATGCGATGCAACACAAGCTCATATAATATTTTGCTTGTAGCGAGTAGAGAGCGTTGACATGCTCGTGTAATATTTTGCTTGCATTAGCGTTGGAACGTAGTTTTTGCTTAAGCAAGGCCTTCCTCTTATCTTGCAAACGTAGTGCATGCAAAAAGTGGAAGCCCCACTTCCATGGGCACATGTCTTGTCATGGAAAATGAGGGCATTTAAGCTCCACACATGCAAAATTATGTTAAGTTCTAATAACAATTTCAATACAAGATTCTTGCTAAGTATCCAGAGATACATTACATTGAACTCTAGATAATTATAATTATAAAAATAAATATTATATGGACAAGAGTTTTGCTAAGTAGATATAATTGTAATTATAAAAAGTTATCTTAAAACAAGATTCTTGCTAAGTATATAGAGATACATTGAATTCTAAATAATTATAATTATAAAAATAAATATTATATGGACAAGATTCTTTCTAAGTAGAGACAATTGTAATTATAAAAATAAATATTATAGGGACATTTTAAATAAGTTGTTGCATTTGATGGAGTTTGCACAAATTTCAAGCAATAAAAATAAAGATTGGGTTACATAACCAAAGTCATTTAACATGCAAAAAATGTTTTTTGGCATGGACATGGCCACTACAATGGCACTTGTTGAATCTTAAACTCTTATAGTTGATCAAATTTTGTAAGGAAAAAAATATTGTTGGTTAGTGCACAACCAATAAAAATTTGTTTTCAAATATCGTATTGATATTAATATATTTGAATTAGGGAACTTCTCTTCTGATGGATCCTCCTCCTCTTGCAAATACATGGTCGTTCCTCTAGAGGTTTGTTTTTGTTTTTTTGTTTGTTTAAATTTTTCTTGCTTATTATATTGGAGTTTGTCCGAGCTGGGAAAACAACTAGACCACACTACTATGCATTGTGCCCAACGTTCTAGTCACGGAGGCATGACCCCTCCTCTTCCCGAAACATCTTTCCATGTATATTATCCTTTTAACGGAGATCGATTTACAGTGGAATAAAGGTCTTAAGTGTGGAGAAGAGAGAGAATATGAACACAACATATGGGTCATGGAAGTCTCTAAGTACGAAAGACATGCTATCGACCCTCTAGAGACTATCAGAACTTGCTATGCTTCGCCCTTGATGGGGAAGGGTGTATCATATGGTTGAATTTCATCAAACTAAAGTTGTTCAAGTTTCTAGTACCCACCTCATGGCTTTGACGTGGACTCGGGAAATGGATTTGAATTGTGAAAAACTCATCGGGTTAGGAATTCTTCACACAGCCTTAAACTTCACCATGCGACCTGCCTTGAACCTGTAGCTTGGCTAGGCAGGTTTTAATGGAAATTGGGAAAAAAAATCATTATTTAATGCAACAAGGGTCCACGCTATGAGATATTGCAAGAAGTGCATGATTTATTCAGTAAATTAGGTGAGACTAAGATAAAAAGTGAGAGATTAAAAAAAGATGATTATTTTTGTTTAAAAGAGCAGGTTTTGTCAAAGTAATTGTAGAGTTTGTCGAAGTAATTATAGAGTTCTATGATATAAAGAAAAAATGTAAAATTTAGTAAAATTATCTCAAACAATCGTTGCAGGACCAATTCTTAAGATGTTATGTGGGAGACAACTCTCGCACACACCAACCCTTTATGAAATTAGCCAAAAACAAGTCAAAAATCCCTTATCCAGTAGCTATGATATCCTCACATCTCAAAACTCCCCACCCCCCACAAACAAATAGCCCCAAAAGACATCCCTTCATCCCTTTAAAAATTCATTCTGATTGCATGGAATTTGGGTACACTTGTCATACATGAAAAGATCCTTGTGTTGGCATGTTTTACAGGAAAGCGTGTGCTTGTCATTAGTGGCAAGAACAACAACATCGATTTTTTACAGGAAAAACATAAGCTCAGGAGGAGAAGCGAACAATATGAAGAAACAAGAAAGCTCAGAAGAGATAACAGTTTCCACAATTGTCGACGAGGTCCAAGAGATAGACTCGCAGGAGGAGCAAAGGTCGAGACCCGTGAACACTTAGAGAATATTCTAAGTGGGAGAGAACAAAATATTAGGAGGAAGAGAGACAGTGGTTGTTGGATCACTGATCCAAAATACCAGCAACCGTTAGATATAGTGGATTTGTGAGGAGGTTAACCTTTGGGGAATCTCACTTTAGAAGAATTGACAACTTGAAAGTTGAATTACCCGAAGCCCAAAATTTGAAATGAAGGTGGATCATCAAATCTGGAGAAAATGCGATGACCGTCGGATTGAATTAGTGGAAGGACATGATAAGGAAGGGATGAGATCTAATATCACGATCACCTAAATATTCGCCGAACGTTAGATCGAATTAATTTAAGGGTAAGTTAAATGGGGCTAAAGAGTTGAGAATTTGATTATCCCAATACCCGTCAGTTGTCAAATCAAACACGAATTTTCATTAGTCGTTGGATCATTATAAGTGGAAGGATAGGATAATCTAGCAGAGCTACATCGTAGACAGATTGGGCCATCTGATCCAAAGCGTCAGTTTGAGATTTTAAATCTTTGAAGTCCGGAGACCCGAAGAGATGAAATACATTCTCGACCATCGAATCATCCGAAAAAGATCACAACCACCAGATCATTCTAAAGTGAAAGGACATGATACATTGGGTAAAGGGCACACTAATATCAATGGTCAAGAATCAGGGACTCATATCTACAGTCAACAGGGCATATCGGACCCCCCCGGGGACTTCCGAGTTGGTGGTATTTTCCTTGTGGGACCCTCATATGTGTCACCTTTATGTTAACTCAGACCTCCCTCGCTCATTACCACGTACCGCTTGACCCCCCCTTTGAGTAAACCATCAAACCACTCATACATACCACCTCTATGATCTGATGTGACACTCCACTACCGCACTCTGCCTCCACTCTCCACTACACTGCTTACACTTCTCACCCATGTTAGCATACCACCTCAACAAGGACATGAGTCGTTCTATCTAAAAGATCATTTCGGGTGTATTCTCAACCATTGATCATAGTACAATGGAAGGATAGTGTAAGTTTGAAATGATGAAATCCCGAAATTCTGACAACCATCCATATCAATGTTTGATTAAGTCCTACCCGTCGGATTGAACAATGAACATATGAGTGTAAGGATAAAATTTGACCATTGATTTGTTTCTGTGAAACAAACTGTCCAATCTGATCCATCCACTCAGGAGCACCTTCAATATCATAAGATCAACGGTCCTGTCACATTGTGGGGCCAGAACATGCTCGTGTCTTAATTTTTCGTGAGTGGGCTGCAATTGAAACCATGGTTCTGGAGAAAGGGTATGTGATAGTTGGAGGTAAATTGTGGGGAGAAAAGAATTTTGATCTACACCACCTTTGGATGCGTCCGCAATCGCGTGGTTACATGAGATCATCACCCAAGGTCATATTGAGGGAGGAGCTATCACGTCGCTAATATCCACTTCAGAGTTCAGGATATTGAGAAGCGCCTTTTGACTAGGCGTTTGGTCACCATCGATGGTCACATAAAAGGAAGGGTATTAGAAAGAAAAGATAGCGCATGATGTGAATTTTTTCTCAAGAAGGGAAAAGGCGCCAAAGGAATGAGCGCACAGAGGTTCTCTCCGTAACTGCCAGAATGGACTAATTGTAACTGCCAGAAACAGAGTGATTGCATCTACCATAGAATTTGAAGAGCTTCAGGGTGATCGCCAGAGGAGATGAAGAGTCTCGAGGTAACTACCAGTAGGATGAAGACCCATCATAGAGACAATTGACAGATGGAAAAGCGTCGAAGACTGTAACTGCTAGAGAAGCCAAATAATCTCAGGATAATGACCATTGATGAAGAATAGACTCAGCATGATCGCTAGAGAAAACAAAGAGTTAGGGTATGATATGGAAGAGGACTTGGCATGATAAATATATGCAAAACATAGAAGAGAAGGTTTCTTCTGTTGAGACTTATTCATGTGGGTAAAATCATGATGTGTGTAGCAGCTGAAATGCAAAGAAAAGGCGTAATGCATAGAATGGAAATAATATACAGAGCATAAAGTGCAGAGGAAAGACATAGACTGAAAATGTATATCTGAGAGAGGAAGAGAAAGTTGAGGTACGCAGGTAGAGCAGATCAGTGTAGCAGAACAATGATGAGACTGGTAAGCCTTTTCCAAACAATGTATCATTGTAATAAGTTTTAGTAATGAATTTTTTATAATAAGGGTGGTAGGGAGGTGCTAGGGAGGATTATTGTCCTTGGAGTTTCAAGTGGGTGCTTGAACACAGGGATTTGTAGCTTCCATCTAGTTGCTTCCAGAAAAACCAGGGTGGTAGGGTGGTGCAAGGGAGAACAAGTTTTCTCTGTTACATAGGTTGGTTCCTGTGTGACTAGAAGTTGGTGCTTCCATCCAGTTGGTGATGGAACACTCAAGGAGTTGGTGCTTCCTTCTAGTGGGTGCTCGAGAAACCAGAGAGTTGGTGCTCTCAGCAAGTTGCTGCTTGCAAAACAGAGGTTGTAGCCTCAAGAGGAGTCGGAGCTCATAAGAATGATAATGTACAAAAAATAAAGATACTTAATATATCAAGAAGAAGAGGTTTTTCCATTTATGGGTTCCTTAGGAAATATATGTCTTTGTATATTTCATGTGTGTGATTGATGTTGAATAGTCTATTGCTTACTTCCCTACATTAGTGTGATCATTATTGAGTTTTATGTAAAGAGTTTAAAATGGGCATAATTGTTTAAACATAGTAAAAATTGATTCACCACCCCCCCCTCTCAGTTGTCCAACAATTGGTATTAGAGCCAGTTCATTTTATTTAAAGATAGATCAATAATCTTAAACATGTCAATTCATGAAGGAACTTCAACCAATAAGGCCCCCTCGTTTAATGGAACAAACATTTCCTTCTGGAAAGTTAGGATGAGAACCTACATAATGGCTTTAGGGGCAGATGTCTGGGATGTGTTAAAGACTGGTTATGTAAAGGCAGTTGTACTAGCTAATAAGGATGACAAGCTAGAATTTAGCTTCAATGCTAATGCTATGAATGCTATTTTGAGTGGGCTTGCAGAAGAAAAAATTGTAAAAGTTATGCACTTAGAATCTACCAAAGACATGTGAGACAAACTCATTAGTAGTTATGAAGGTAATGAGAAGGTAAAGGATGCCAAGCTTCAAACCTACAGAGTACAGTTTGAACAAATACAGTTGAAATAAGATGAAACTGTTGGGAAGTACTTTCTGAGAGTTGAAGAACTAGTAAATGAAATGAAAGCACTTGGTGAAAAAATTGAGGAAGCCTCTTTAGTTCAGAAATTTTTTAGATCTTTGCCAGATAGGTTCAACCCAAAGTTCTCTTCTATAGAAGAACTTAATGATCTAAAATATTTGTCTTTTGATCAACTTCTAGGAACATTGACTGCACATGAAATGAGGAGAGGTAAAGATAAATCCACCACTAGAGAAGCATCTTTTAAAGAAGATAAGAATGAGGAATCTGAGCCTGATGAAATTAAATAAAAAATTGTGAGAAGACTAAATAAAGGATCGGGCAAGTATCAAGGCAAGTTTCCTTTCAAGTGTTTTAATTGTGAAAAGATAGGTCACTTTGCATCTAAGTGTCCACACAAGAAGGAGGATTAGAATTCTGAAGGTGAAAATAAGTACTAACCAAGGAGATTTGGTAAAAAGAAATGTTTATGTGTAAACAATGATGACTCTTCAGAAGACACAAATAATTTTTGTTCCTATGAAGATAAGGTTAAGGAATTTATGCTTATGGCCAAAGAGGATTATGATAATAAAAACACAAGAAGTGATATTAATGATGAAGATGTTGTGGTTGATATGGAAGGTGAACTAATCAATTCTTTAGAAGATATTGACAGACTCAGACTTAAGATGAGAAAACAAAAACAATTGTTGATGCAGTTTGAAAAGAATGGTAAAAAACCTGATGAAGACTTTGTCCTGCTAAAAGTGGAGTTAGAAGAGGCAAAGAAAATAGAGGACATTTTTAAACAATAGTTATCATAAAAAAGGGCGATATGTGAAGCCTTGGAAGAAGAGGTTGTAAAAAATAGAAAAGAGATGGAGAAGTTTAAATCATTGTATCTCCAAAATATTCCAAGCATTAAAGCCTCAACAGAACTAAATGGCATTCTGAGCAAACAAAGATCTCCTTTGTTGAAGACTGGTGTAGGTTATGTAAGTGGTTCAAGAAACAAACAGACAGAAAGCAAAGAGCCAGTAAAGATGATCAAGTTCCAAGTCAACAGACAATCAGACTATGTGAGTACTTTGTCACCAAAATAATAAAGATAAGATGATCCCTGATAAAAAAACAAAGATATCAGAAGATGGAGCAATAAATACCAAGAAGAAGGCCATCCTTCATGTACCAAAATTTCTTCCATGGTTACTGTTTTCACTTCTCTAATTTTGGTCATAAGATTGCAAATTGTCAAATTAAGTTTAGAGACATTCAACTCAGGAGATAAAGAAATAAACAATCTTTGCAACATAGAACTAAGCAGCCAATGAGTAGAAAAAGTTGTACCAATCACTTTGACCTATTGAACAATGAGATCAAATGCTATAACTGTCATAAATTCTGCCACAAAGCTGCAAACTTCCATCTAAAGAATTACAAAACAGATACAAAGATAAAACCCTTAGCTAAAAATTCCAACACATGGAAAAAGAAAGATAGTGAAAAATGTGGTCTAGTACTTTCAACTCAAAAACAAAAGGACCCCTGGTATATATATATTGAATGTTCCAAACACATGACTGGAGAAAGGGATAAGTTTATGTCTATAAGTAAAAGAAAAACATGAAATGTGACCTTTGGAAATGATGAACCAGGTAAAATCAAGGGTAAAGAGATGGTGAGTTTAAGTAATGACAAAGGAAAAGCCCAGGATGTGACCCTACTTGTAGATGAGATGAAACATAATTTGCTTAGTGTAAGTCAATGTGTGACATAGGATGTGAAGTGGTGTTCACTTCCAAAGATTGTAAGGTAAAGTCTGTAAACTCAAGACAAGTGATGGCTAAAGGCATAAGGACAAATAATAATGTATATGTGCTGAAAGAAGATAGAGAAGAGTGTCATCTAAGAAAACATGATGAGATTTGGTTATGGCATAGGAGACTTGGACATCTAAAATTTGACCACTTAATCAAGCTCAAAAATCTTGAGGCAGTAAAAGATCTTCCAAGAATATCAAAGCCACAAGATTTTGTGTGTAAACCATGCCAAGTAGGAAAGCTAAATAGGACACAATTTAAATCCACTCCAATTAGTTCATATGGATTTATGTGAATCATCAAGACAGGAAGGCTTAGGGAAGGAAAACTACTTCATGCTGATCATTGATGATTACTCCAGACTCACTTGGGTTGCTTTTCTCAATCGTTGGATCATTTTAAGTGGAAGGACATGATAAGCTATAAGAGTTTCATCGCAGACAGATTGGGCCATATGATCCAGAGCATCAGCTTGAGATTTGAAATCTCCGAAGTCCGGAGACCCGGAGAGACGAAATACATTCTCGCCTATCAGATCATCCGAAGAAGATCACAGTCATCATATCATTCTAAAGTGGAAGGAGAGGATAAGTTGGGTAAAGGGACTTCTAATCTCATTGTTCGAGAATTGGGGACTCAGATCTACAGTCGATAGGGAATATCGGACCCCCCTGAGCTTTCAATCATTAACCATGGGGGGGGGGGGTTTGAGTTGGTGGTATTTTCCTTGTGGGACCCTCATATGTGTCACCTTTTGGTTAACTCGGACCCCCCTCGCTCATTACCACTTACCGCTTGACCCCCCCTCCGAGTAAACCACCAAACCACTCATACATACCACCTCCACGCTCCGACGTCACGCTCCACTACTGCGCTCTACCTCCACTCTCCACTACACTGGCTACACATCTCATCCACATCAACAAACCACCTCAACAATGAAATGAGTCATCCAATATGAAAGATCACTTCGAGTATATTCTCAACCGTTGATCATAGTACAATGGAAGGATAGTGTAGGTATGAAAATATTAATTCCTGAAGTTCCGAAGGGTGAAGTTATGACAACCATCCATCTCAATGTTATATTAAGTCCTAGCAGTCGGATTGAACAATGAACATATGAGTGTAAGGATCAAATCTGACCATTGATTTATTTATGTGAAATATACCATCCAATCGGATCCTTCCACTCAGGAGAATTGTTAAGATCATAAGATTGACGATCTTGTCGCATTGCAGGGCCAGAACATGCTCGTGTCTTAATTTTTCGTGAGCGGGTCACAATTGAAACCATGGTTTTAGAGAAAGAGTATGTGGCAGCTGGAGGTAAATTACGAGGCGGAAATATGTTTGATCTACACCACCTTTGGACGTGCCCACGATAGCGTGGTCACATGAGATCATCACCCAAGGTCATATCGAGGGAGGAGCTAGCATGTCGCTAAGCTCCACTTCGGATTTTCGAATATCGGGAAGCGCCTTTTGACTAGGCAATTGGTCACCGTCGATGGTCACGTAAAAGGAAGTTGCTTAGCAAGAAAATCTAGCGCCTACTACGAAGCTTTTCTCAGGAAGGGAAAAGGTGCCAAAGGGATGAGCACACAGAGGTTCTCTCCATAACTGCCAGAATAGATTGATCGTAACTTGTAGAAATAGAGTGACTGCATCTGCCAGAGAATTCGACTAGCTTCAGGGTGATCACCAGAGGAGATGAAGAGTCTTGAGGTAACTACCAGTAGGATGAAGACTCATCATATATACAATTGACAAATGGAAAAGCGTCGAAGACTGTAACTTCCAGAGAAGCCAAAGAATCTCAGGATAACAACCATTGATGAAGAAAAGACTCAACATGATCGCCAGAGAGAACGAAGAGTTAGGTGTATGATCTGGCAGAGGACTTGTCATGATAAATATACGCAGAACATAGAAGAGATGGTTTCTTCTGTTGAGAGTTATTCATGTGTGTATCAGATGAAATGCAAAGAAGAGGCATAGCGCATAGAATGGAAATAATAAATAGAGCATAAAGTGCAGAAGAAAGACATAGAACAAAAATGTATATCTCAGAGAGGAAGAGAAAGTCGAGGTGCGTAGGCAGAGCAGAGCAGTGTAGAAGAACAATGATGAGAATGGTAATCCTTTTCCAAACATTGTATCACTATAATAAGTTTCAGTAGCGAAGGTTTTATAATAAGAGTGGTAGAGAGGTTCTGGGGAGGACTGTTGTCCTCAGAGTTTCAAGTGGGTGCTTGAACACAGGGAGTTGTATCTTCCATCTGGTTGCATCCATAAAAACCAGGGTGGTAGGGTGGTGCAAGGGAGAACGATTGTTCTCTATTACACAGGTTGGTGCCTGTGTGACTGGAATTTGGTGCTTCCATCCAATTGGTGTTGGAACACTCAGGGAGTTGGTGATTCCTTCTAGTGGGTGCTAGAGAAACTAGAGAGTTGGTGCTCTCAGCAAGTTATTGCTTGTAAAATAGAGGTTGTATCCTCAAGAGGAGTCAGAGCTCATAAGAATGATAATTTACAAAAAATAATGATACTTATCATATCAAGAAGAAGAAGTTTTCCCCTTTATGGGTTTCCTCAGGAAATATCTGTCTCTGTATATTTCATGTGTGTGATTGTTGTTGAAGATTCTATTTCTTACTTCCCTGGATTATTGTGATCGTTATTGAGTGTTCTATAAAGAGTTTAAAATGGACATAATTGTTTAAGCACAATAACAACTGATTCACCCCCGCCCACCCTCTCAGTTGTCCAACACCTTGTAAACACTAATCCTCTAGTTAGTGTACCTTATATATTTTAGGTTGTAATTGTATTTATATTGAAAATGTGTTTTTGATAATATAATTTTAGATATTTCCTAGCATGGGGTGTAGTCATGGGCACATCACTAGCAAATCCACCACCTCAAGATGCATGTAAGGACAAGTGAGGGGGATGAAGGAGGCATTTTAAGTGAGTGGTAAGAAGTGAATGTGGAGGGTGGCCGAGGTATGAATAATACTAGTTCAGTTAAGTTCATGAAGGAAAATTTTATTAGGTTTGAGGTGAATTACAATGGAGAGACACAAGAGTTTTATGGCACAATTGGGGGAATACTGTTTTAGAGTACATAAGTGGGAAATATTCATCATATCGGTAGCTAGTGGGAAGAGATGGAGGTGGTCATCATGGACAACGTCCAAGATTTGATGAGCATGTTGAAGGAAGATATTCCTAGAGTTATGGTGAGAGGAGTGGGAGATGTAGAGATGGAAAGCCACACTATAGAGAGAGTATCAGGGGGGTAGTGATCCAGTCGGAGCATCAAGATTTAGAGGGGATTTTTGAGAAGGTGTTGGGGATATTTTGTCTTGGCGAGGATATGAATGGGTCTGTAGAGCCTCAAAACTCCAATAATATGAGGTTTTTTCAAAACTATAGGTCTCGACATGTACTAAGGGGGTGGCACTTTCAGTGGGCACTATGTATTCATTTCACTTCATCTCAGTGGTGTGGGGGATTCCAACCAAGGAGTAGAATTGGAATTAGCTACTGGTCGAGAGGGTTTTTAGTCATAGAATGTGGTGCGGGAAAGGGAAGAAAGAGAATGAATAAATTCGGGTGTCGGGGTGATAATTTGACCTCTTCCTCGAAGTCACAAAATGTGGGAACTAGGAGAGAATATGAGATGGCCCTTGTTGACTTCCACTGCAAAGAAAAATGCCTAGAAAAGGCCAAGGAGGCTGTCGAGGAGGTTGAGGCTGTGGTGGTTGTGAGAAATGAGCATACTTCATATGTCTAGATCTTAGAGGAGGCTCAAGAATGGGTTGAAGACCCCATCCATTCAAGAATCAGAAACACAAAATATTTTGGTTTGGTTGAAACATATTGGTTTGTGAAAACATTGATTAAAAAGGAGCTAGTAAATGTGAAGGCAGAGCAACATGATATCCTCCACTCCTTTCGTATCTTTGAAGAAAATTTTTAGGTCGTTTGTGGGGTGGTATTTGGGGTTGAAATTAATTTATCAAAATATCCATAGAAATATGGTAAGGGAGAAAGAGAAATGGGGTCGACTTGCTCAATTGGAAAGAAGGAAATTCAATTAAGATTGACATGAACACTCAACAAACGAAGCTGACCCCTGAGGATTCTGAGGATGTTGATCTGATCCTGGAAGTGGATGTGTTAGGGTCCTAACCCACACATAGGTAGAACAATATATTCAGATGTAATAAAGTTCAATATTAATAAGGCCTGTCAATAAAATAGAATAAGTCGAATGTAAGAAGACCTAATAGAAGCTTCCGCTTCTAGAAGGATCTTCCTCTAGATGCTTCTTTTGATAGACATATTTAGTATAAATAACATTCGAGGGTATGAGAACCCTAGCTTGGATATTTTTCTAATAGAGCTCTGCTCAACTGGAAGTTGCCCCCTCGAAGAGACTTGTGAACATTGATTTCAGAATCAAAGTGTTATTTATGTTGTTATTATTATATCATTTCAGTGCTATTATGGTGATTGTTCTGGTTATATTGTTGTTATTTTTCCATTTCTTGCATTTTATTTCTGTTCTGCATACTTTTTATATCTGGTATATTACAAGTGGTATGAGAGCACTTTCCTCGGCAGAAATTGTGGGTTAATTTTTTTTCCAGGGTAGAGACGTATACCGGCGTCTTTAAGCCACAAAGATCTATCGTTACGTGCATAAACCCAGGGTTGAGGGATTCATACACACAGGAAACATAAGTGGTACTTAAGCGCACATCTGTTTTCCACCCTTGTAACCCTTGTTGGTACCCCTTCGAGTGGTAGCGAATTAGACAACACCTCTGTATGGATTGAACTAGATTACATTAAGCCCTCTTTAGATAAACCAATCAACCGCCTGACTACTATAGTGCCACCGAGAACAACACTCGGGAAGATACTCTCTAGTACCTGGGTAGTCGGGTAGTACGACTAAGGGTACGGTCTATCCTCCTCAGTTAGTGCCCTGAGATATTGGGCCAAGTACTACTGTTGGACCCTGCACGTATAGTAGAGAGCTATAGAACAGGGAAAACCCTTGTCTATAGAACCCTTGAATACCTAACCCTTGGGGACAGAAACATTAACAAATTAAAACAGACAAGATCTCTTGCCACGCAACTGTGTTCGGGTTGCCAAATAACTACACATTTCTTCCTAGTTAAGCATTTGGGCATTTCAATACTACAGTATTCTTTAGACCGAAGTATAACTCCACAGGTGTAAAAGAAAAAAAAAAGTCTGGAAATTTTTGCACCATTATCTGAGACCTATTCCATTCGATTCATCTCTTATCCCTTATCACATTCATACATATCATTTTTTAGCAAAAAATTTGACCCCACCTGCCCCATTTCAGTTTCCTCATCATCATGGCCCATACCCATAGCCAAGACTCGGAAGCTCGCTTCAATACCTTGCAATCTAATTTCACCGAGACCCAACAAGAAGTGAAACAACTCAGTGCCAATGTTGTCACCCTCAATACATCCATGCAGTCCTCAATGTAGGAAATCAAACAAGATCTGACTGCCCATCTTGAATCTATCATTTCGATGCTCTACACCAAGATGCATATCCCTATAGATAACCCTTTATCTGACCCACCTTTAGATACTAAAGCTGGACATTCCTCTAACTTTCAACACCATCACTTTCAACATGACCTACGCCTTCCACGGGTGGATGTGACCAAATTTGATGGCTCAGATCCCACTGGTTGGGTAACCCAAATGGAACATTATCTCTCTCTATACGACATTATAGATGACTTGGAAAAAATCTGGTATGGTGTTCTCCATCTAGATCAATAAAGTTTGCAATGGTGGCAATGGAGAAAAACTTCCCATCAAGGGTAAATTGCTTGGACACAATTTGTGGCAGAGATTTATGAACACTTTGACACTGGCACCAACCATTTGGGCCTTCTGACAAAGTTGAAACAATCAGGAACAGTGGAAGACTTTATAGCTGCTTTTGAGTGCCTGGATTTTCGGACAAAGGGAATGTTTGATACCTTTTTCTGAGAGTGTTTTATCAGTGGCCTCAAGGATGAGATTTGGGCCCATGTCCTCATGGATCGGTCTTAGAGTTGGGTGGAGGATACTAAAAGAGCTAAATAAAAACAACAAGTTGTATCTTCTCAAAATCGGAAACCCTCCTTTATCCCTTGCACTAAACTAGTAAATCCCACTACTCCCTCCGCTCCACTAAAGATCCAAAAATTGACTAGGGATGAAATGGTTGAACACCAACTCAAAGGCCTTTGTTATAATTGTGATGAAAAATTTTTCCCAGGCCACAAGTGTAAGGAATAGAATCTTTTTTATGGCCATCTTAGAGGATATTTCAGACGAGGATGTTGAAACTTCCCTTGTGTCTGAGTCACCTGAAACCACTGACATAACCCCTCCCTTAGATCCTCCCGAAGTAGAACCGATCATTTCCCTAAATGCTCTCACTGGATTCTCTGCTCCCCAAACCCTCAATCTCATCGGTTACATTAAGCATAGGAAGGTCATCATTCTGGTTGATAGTGGAAGCACCCATACTTTTATTCATCATCGCATTGCCTAAGAAACTCATTGCTATATCCATGCCGTCAATAATTTCCAAATCATGATTGCCAATGGTGGCTCCACGAAATGTGGAGGGC
>JZKD02S2309345.1:368430-391963 GCA_000966675.3 Picea glauca | reverse complement strand
CAGATCAAGGGTGGCCAATAGCCTTTTACATTCTCTCATGCTTAAAACACTTATTACAACAGTGGAAATACGGAAAAATGGGTCTTTTCAGGGCCTGCTGAATCACTGAATTCTGTGTGTATGAGCACTGCTTGCTCATCCTTCGGCGGCTCTTCAGGAAATCCAGCTTGTGCAACCTGGTGGATAACAAAGCCCTTGTGAAGGTTTGAACTGATCATCTCCTCATGAATACCTATCCACCGGGCAAGGTCCTGCAAAGACAAGCAGGTACGCCCTCCAGGGGTTCATGAGTCACAAGTATCATAACAAGTAAGCCAAATCTAATAATCAAACCACCCGAACATGTGCATCAAACCCCCCTTTTCAAACCAAACAAATGCTCATACAATTTGTCAAATTTAGGTGGGGGAGGGGTCTCAAGGTGCCCTATTGAGTCAATCACTCCTCTGGTCCAAGGTGTTTCCTAAGTAGAACCTATCCTAGTCATGTGTGCATATGGGATGGTATGGGGTGAACTTCTGGGCATGGGTTCATGACATACAAGGGTCTGTATTGTCTTATCTATGGGCTCCTTTGTAGAGGGTGAGCTACCCTTCGTCTGCGATGCAACATTTTTTCAAGACCATTTATTTGCCATTCTTTCTTCTTAGCTCTTTCTTTATATTTCTTTCATGCTTCAAGGAACAAGTTGGAGGCCACTATCGTGGCTTGGTGTCTAGATATCGATAGTGTCATTCACAAATACCTCGCGGAAATGAGAAGGTTGGCTCGTGATGAGACCCCCTTTTCCTTAGTCGTGTAACTAAGAACCACTAGCCTAGCTTGGTGACCAGAGGATGATAATGTCATACCGCTAAATACCCGTGATCATGATAGTTCAGCTCATGATGAGACGTCCCATCCTCCAACTAACCCCTTAAGTATCCACTATCATTTATTTCTAGGTCCCCCATTTCTTATAGAGAAGCGTTTTGCTTTCTCGAGGATCCCTGGGCAAAGCATCTCAAAGGTTTTATGATTGGCATTTATCTTTTTCCAGCTACTTTTACCCTCTAGGCCTTTAGCCCCTTCTTCTCATGAAATAAGGAACAAATCCCTTCTCGAGTCAGTGTACTCGAAAATCCCAAAAGGTTGGGGAGATGGAGGGAATGAAGTATGGAAAGTGACAAGTATGACCGAGAATGGACAATGACTCTTCAAGGAACCCCCCCAGTAGCAACCTATTCCTAAGGGTAACCAACTTACTAGGATACAATGACACCCACCAAGTCTAAATAAGGCAAAGAGCATAAATTCCAAGCAAACGTCCCAAAATCAAGAAATATCTTTTGCAACATGTTCAAATGCTTCAAATATAAGAGTGACACTTACCATGATACCTGGACTCATTACCTCATGGAGCAAGACCCATTGCCTTCTAGGACCAGGCTGATGTGGTGGACGTTGCTGCTGGTGATGTGTAGAATGCGTCATGAAATGAAGGGACCCTTCGTGGCTATGCTCTGCCCATCTGGCTCTCGGCACTCCATGTCCGCAACCTGTGGGCCTCGAGACATGATCTCCTTAGTTACCCCTAGGTTGGGGGTAACAAACTCCACTAGTCTAATCGACGTACAACCGAGTAATCACTGAAGAGGAGGTAGCACTCTCATCTAGGGAAAATATCTCTGACCAGGAGTGCCCTCAACATAGACTAATAAACTTAGAAAAGATATACTAGGTGGGTGTGTAATATCTCCAATAGCCTTTACCAACTTTGCCCAATTTGTGATAAGCTCACCTTGATATTCACATTGTTGACTATGGGATTTTGATATTCACAGTATTCAGGACCCTTCTATAGTTAAGGACATCTTCAAGACCACAAATCAGATTTTGTTTGCGTCGCTAAGGTGATTAAGGTCAAAGTTAAACCAAATTGTACAAAATCGTTCATCCTCTCCCTTTGCATCAATCTTGCCATCAAATATTGCAATGTCAAGGTTTAAATGGATCTTGAATGGGTTATAACCACCAAATGGCATTAAACCGTTCTTGTGTGGATGTAGTAGGCAATAGCTCGGGGCATGATTCTATAGGAAAATTGTACAAACCAATTGAAAATCTCCTCGCAATGTTTCTTGAGAATCTCATTGATCATGGAACGGGCAAAGCTTGTATCTTCAAAACCCATGGAAATGGTACAATTGGGATTACCCACCATTTTAGGTCATGTCGAGTGTGAAAGGTCAAATGGGAGAACCATATCAATCCTTTGCTTCTTTTACTCTGACCAAACTCATGTGGAAATCCAACTTGAACAAAACCATTGATCTTTCCTTTATCTGGACAAGGATTTCTTTGAAGTCAAACAAAGGCATCTAAGTTCTTATGTCAATGATCTAGCTTCAATATACAAGGTCTAAACATATCTAAAGAAGTTGCACTAATAGATTGATGGAAAATCTTTTGTTGAAAGCTAACACATAAGTATTGTGGTAAGGAGTTGTGTGGTGTAATGTGTGGAAGCTTATAAACAAATACAACAATATGGAACAAAAGTGAATTTCTATTCTATCTTGCAAAGGAGATATTGTCAGTAGTGATAGAGAATCTAATAATGCCACAACGTACTACGTAGTTTAATAATGCAAAGGAAATGAACCAAATCTTATATAAACCATATCTGCAAAATAAACAATAAACAAAAAAAGTATTAAATTGGAGATGTGAGGAACAATGGGCATAGAAGGGAGGCACGACCCAGGGAGTGGAACAAGCATAGCTAGGGCGTGATTCAAAGGCAAATGAAGGGCACGTTTCATGCCCCATTTCAGTAGTTAGGAGTGCTGCAAAGTAATAGGAAATTATAGGGTCAGTGGGCATGGATTGAATGAACTCATGGATGGTTAAATCCCGATTGCAACAAGATACAAGAATCAAAATCATAGGTGGAACACAAAAGATGTGTTGGTGGAAGGGTTCAAGCAAATGGTGCCAACAGCTTCGAAAATTAATACCATTAGAGAGCCATGTGTGTTGAAGGAGAAGATGCATCGAGAAAGGAGAACCCTATAGAGAAGTGAGAGGAAGAGCTATTGGAGAAGAGCCAACCAAAAGTGAGAGGAAGAGTTATTGTGGTGATAGTGGGTAGCCTTCTTGCGTTGCACAATACCAGCCCCTCGATGCTTGGGACTTTATCATTTGGGGGTGCTAGATTTTGTTGTAATAGGCAGTAGTCGAAGTATTCACTTCTTGGACCTATTGGTGACAAATCAATGCAACATCGACTTCCTCCCCCCTGACCAATTGCAAATCCATCATGGACCATCCCAACTCTAATCATACACATGTAATCGAAATCTCATGAAGCACCCCAAAACATGGTGTAAACACTTTCAAAGTAAGGGGTTGATCATATACCATGTACCCCAAATCTCATGAAGCACCCCAAAACTGTTAACACTTTTGGAGTAACCTCGAAAGCTAACATCGACCACTATCTAAATAACATCATCAAGCTTTGCACCAATCTCTTCACAATGATGCACATAGATAGTGAAACCTCCTCTTCCTCCTTCGCCTCTACCTTTATCTCCAATTATGATGTTGATGTTGATGTTGAGCTAGGACCTTATGCCTCTTAGGGTTCTCCACTTTTGCTTTACCTAGATCTTGTTGCTCTCTCTTTTATTGTCATTTGTATCTCTTCCTTTTAGCATCTAGGTGTGTTCTTAACACTCCCATAGTTTAATGACTACCAACTGTACTCTTTAGTCTGGCTGACATTTTCTTAGTCATTTGTTGGACATCAATAAACTTATCTTATCTTCCAATCAGCCCCTTCTTGTTCCACATGTCCATCTCATCTACCAATATCCCATTCATCACTCCTTTGTACCAAACCTAATTGTCCCTTTCACATTCTTTCCAGCCTATTTTGCCATATTCATTCATGTTTTCCTCCATTTGTTCGAGCACTTCCCTTACATTCTAAAGAATCTCACCCCCGCATAATTTTCTAGTCCTTCATGTTGTGGGTTTCATTTAGTGGATTTCAAAAGTAGTGGCGATAAAATACAAGAAGCACGGAGAAAAGAATCAAAGCAAAGTCCACCAATAAATGTTATATAAATTTGATTTAGTTCCTTAACAATCAATTCTCAAAGTCACATCAAAACTTCATGGATGAAACACTATTAACTTTTAGCTATAATCTCTTAGAGCCATGGACCTAGATTTTGTTGGAAAAATATGAACATGATGATACACTTGAGAAATATTGTGAAGAATAAAGCTTTATTGCAATTGTTGTCACTTCATACATTATGAGAGTTCCTCTTTTATTCTTACGGTCCACTAGTTGATCTACCTAACTTCTATAGTTACACAACCCTAATACCAACCTTAGGTCATAATTACTCTTTATGAACTAATAACAATATTATTATATTTGCTAACACTATTTTTAACTTGAGACACCTAGCGACTCTTATTACATTATTTTCATGCTATTATTCTCACTAACCCCTCAACATAAAAAAAAAATCAAATTTTCACTCTCTAAATTTAAAACATCAAAACCTTTACGAAGAAGGATTTCAAATAACAAGTACTGAAATTTTTTCCATCCACAAGGGACCTAGATGGCTAACTGCGATGTTCACCAGTTCTCTAAGGAGGTGAACTAAGTACAAGTATTGTCTTTGATAAACATGTATTTGTTGCTCTTCTCCTTCGTAAGACCTGGAAGTAACGATCAATGCTCAATCAGGTTGCCATCACCTTCATTTCATGTAAGGTAGAAAACACCTAGAAAGTGATCCATCTTGAGAAACTCCTAAAAGTTCCCCCTATGCGTTCAAGAGACAACCTTTTCTAAAACAAATAGTCATCTTTAGTAGTTCCACCACCCTCTTCTTCTCTTTCTTCAATATTCTAGGAATCATGGATGACAATATTACTTCTTAACCTTTATTTGTTTTTCCTTTCAGCAAATCAATACATGAATCCTACAATTCTAGGCAACATGCCGTGGTATCCACAATAATAGCATGTTTTTTCATTTCCGATTCTTTCGTTGCTGGTCTTTCCTTTGCGTATTTTGCATTTTGAAAGAAAGTTGTATCTATTTCGTTTTCATCTCGTTCTTTTTTCCTATATTGAAATCAGAATTATTGAAATCAGAAAGAAATTCTAATGTATGTGTAGACATTTGATTAAGTGTAAAGACTACACTACAGTATCTGGACGGCAAAACTTTTAATAATACAGATTTTGGATCTTAGTCTTCTATATTGAATCCACCTTTTGCCCATCGCAACAACAGTTATGATCCTTCGTATGCTATGATCAAATACTGTTTCTGCTCTGTCAACTCCAAGCGAAAATAATACGCTGCCACAATTTGTCGTTGTCATTTGTCGAAGAGCTGTTCAATGTTTCGTGTCGTCTGCCAAATCCATCGAATCTCCCCCTTTATATCGTGGGCTCTCTTTTTATGATCAACTTTCCATATTTGATATCGTGGGCTCTCTTTTTATGATCAACTTTATAACCTATCTTTCTCTAAATTATAATCTTAAATAAATGTATTTCCCTTGACTTATCTCTTTCTTACATTTTTCATATTTGATAGAGTTGGTTTTCTATATTTATTTTTTTAATGATCAGCACAGATCCATTTTAATCTAGGATTTATCAAGCTTTTAGAAATTAAATCTTTTGAAAGGTGTAAACTTTTAATTTTTTCTCAAATTTTGCATTCTAAAAAAGGTTTTCACCTAGAAAGATTTAATCCTGGCTCCTTAATAGATCCAAGGTTAAAATGAATCTATACTGATTTAATACATTAATATTAAAATATTAAAAACTATATTGATATATTAAAAAATATTCATATATTTTTAATATAGTTTATAATATATTATGATTTCTACAACCACGCTTTGATGTATTAATTAAACAAAATTCAAATCAATATATATTAAAATATTTTATAATATATTAATATTATAAAATATTTTAATATATATTAAAATATTTTATTTTATATATATAATTATTTTTTATTATTATTTTAATGATTCTTACATTAACCTCTCCCCTAGTATTGGGCTAGAATTAGATTAGACTGCCCTCTTGCCTCGATCAATTTTATAACATATCTTTTTCTAAATTATAATATTAAATAAATATATTTCACTTGCCTTATCCATTTCTTTTCTATCTCCTCGGGCTTGAATTTGGTCTTGCACGATCTTTACAAACCCGCAAACCCTTTGTCTCTTCAGTCTTCACAAACTCCGGAGCGGTATGCTCCTGATACCACTGTTAGAATATCTCTCCTCAGGCTTGAATTTGGTCTTGCACGATCCTTACAAACCCTTTTTCTCTTCAGTCTTCGCAAACTCCGGAGAGGTATGCTCCTGATACCACTGTTAGAATCTCTCTCCTCAGGCCTGAATTTGGTCTTGCACGATCCTTACAAACCCATAAACCCTTTGTCTCTTCAGTATTCACAAACTCCGGAGCGGTATGCTACTGATACCACTGTTAGAAAGAAATGAACATGAAAGATACACACAAGAAATAGTATGAAAAATAAAGCTTTATTGCAATTGGAATCAATTCATGCTTTATCAGAGTTCCTTTTGTTTTCATATGTTCAGAAACTTTACTACACAACCCTAATAGAAGTTTTTAGTCATAATTATTCTTTGTAAATTAATTACAATTTGCAACACTCTTAAAAGTTTAGTCACTTAGTGATTCAACTTGTAACTTTTCACAGTAGTGGCAAATAATAAATATCACCGACTTTCGTATGGTCCGTGAAAATGACTACACCAAGAAATTAAATAACAATTTGGAAAAACAAATAAAAGATGGAAATCAGGACAATACGAAAAAGGAAAATTTACTAGTCTCAAGTATCAAAAGTTTAGAACAGAATTTCATATTAAAGGCTGACTGACATATGCTTAACAGGATGTGTAGAAAACGAGGTCGCATAAGCATATACTATAAGGAGTCCATTTAATTTTGTAATCAAATAAGCTTTTTCTATATACTATTATATGAGAAAAAAATACCAATGTATGCTTTTGCTAATGACTATTGAGTATGAAACGGTGAAGGTTCAAAAGGAACAACAAACAAGCCGCTAGAAAAGGAACAACATATTGCAGGTATCAAAGCAAATGACAAACAAATGAAATAAAAAGGTCATACATTTGTTCAGAACGAAGAGCAAGGGTACAAAGAACAAGCATCAACTGATCACTTCAAAGACTAGGTTATAATTGTTTTCATTCGCAATAAAATTGCACCTCTATGCTCCATTATCTACAACCAAAATAAAAATGCAGGAGTCACTATTCCACACCCCACATTATCATATTAGTTGTCCACTATAATCCAAAGGTTGACAATTCCACAAAATTGCGTCCATTTATTACATAATATTTCAATTATTATTTCCTACCTGGATTACAACAAAAGCTATACATCTAATCCAAACTAAAAATATATTGCCTCATTTATGGAGAAGAGATTTGTGGGAACATGATAGTTCAACCTATATATCCTGCACTAGACATCCCATGCTCTGTAAATATGTCTATCAATGATGAACATATTTAAAATGACTGTTCCATGGGCATTTTCTATCAGCAATCTATTGAATTAAAGATAAGAAGGAAGTTCTTTTGTACGTATTTCAAGTGGGTGTTGAAACCTGATCTAGCTGGTACAACTCCCTTCAAAACTGTAAAGAAGACAGTTCTAATCATCAATCGCGTGATCACTTATTGTGCAGTCATGCTTAGGAATTAAAACTTATGCCAACACTTCGTCATTCTAGTCATGCAAATATTTCAGACATGTTAAATGTAGGAAGTAGTATACAGATTAGCTAAGCTTCGAGGATGAAGCATTCTATGTTTTTGTTTCTTTGAAGTGCTTCCAGTGGGGCAGACCACAACAAGAATGGAACCCTGGTGGATGGCTCGACATGCAGTCAAGCTCAGTACTAAACGAAGGCACCATTGACGGGACAAATAATTTTAACTGGAGATTGCTTTTAACAATCCTCTAACATTCTTAGTTAATATAATAAATAGTCTAATAGTGTCTAAATTCAGACGGACCCTTCCAAAGTAATTAATAGCATGGTATAGAAGCCAACAATCATATCTTGCTCTGGCTTACCCACCTAAAAGAACAAAGCACATTCATACAACCATAGGGATTGTAGGAAAAATGCAATCCATCTATTGCATATATATTATGTTGAACGCAGCTCAGTTAGTTCACTGTTCAGCCCTTTCCACTAAGGCATAATGCCCAAAGAGGTTGTGGGATCCATTCCCACCGAGTCCTCCTAGATTACCAGCCTCTGTTGCGTCTGGCATTTAATACTGTCCTCCATCCGGACACCCAGGGAAGAGGGGAGAAATCTGCAAAGCACTGGGAAGGTACCAGCTTCCTCATTCTGAACACTAAAGTGAGGAAGGGTGAGGGGAATTTATTTCTCAGAAAAAAAAATATTATGTTGAACACCACTGCAAGATTTAGGATTCTGTGGAAATCAGGAGACACCACTGTTGCTATCCCTATCAGAAGCATCTTTCCAGCTTATAATTTAAACTCTTACAAAGTTCAAATTTCTATCATGCTCCCTCAGAACGTTTACATATTCCTCTATTAGACTGATCTTACAAAATTAAATAAAAGTCAACTAAAGCTTCTGTGATGTATGTTTCAGCAGTAATCGCTGTTTTCTGCCCTTGTTTAATATCAAACCATTATCAGGATAAAACCACAGAATTATGAGGAGCAGATACCTACAAATAATAACAGTCGACAATGACACAATGCCAATACTATCCTTGAAAGAATTTTGAACTCTATGGTTGATGGATTTAAAAATTAGATACCTCCTCAAATATTCTGGCTCTTTTTGCACCGGATTATGCCTTTCAGCTTTTGCCTGCATGATAATCAAACCAAGAGTTTTCTACTCAATGCAGTCATCCACTGATCTAGAACTATGAACAGGAAACGCAAACCAAAGATTAAGACAGGAAAGGCATCTATAGCTTCAGACAGTATTTGCAATAAGTATAAAAGCTGCATAATATCAAACCCACCTCAAATTCATCCATATCTTCTGCAAGCATAGGCAAGTTATAACCCTTCAACTTTGAAACCAGATTTTGGTCTAACAGTACATTAGTGATTTTCAAATTATTATGGAAGATACCAGGTACCACCCCAGTATGCAAGAAAAGAATGCCCCTGGCCACTCCAATTAACACACCTAGTCTTTCTGGCCAGGTTAATACTTCTCCAGTCATTCGCTCTGCAAAAAGTTCAAAATACCAAATATGATATAGTACCAAATTATCAATGAAAGTTCAGAAAACATAGAAATAATGTTTAGTTCTATAACCTTATTAATAGGATACTTACCAGAGAGATTGCTTCGCAATGTCCCATTAGATACATATTCAAAGATGAGAAAAATCCTTTTTACAGTTGAACCATCTACATCATAATCAATGCAGTGTCCAAGAAGACTGACTAAGTGGCGATGTCGTAGCTTTGAAAGCAGCTCCAGGTGAGGCTTCAAATCTTGAATGGCATACCTCCATTCAAATTCCAAGCACCTTATCACAGCTGAAGTTCCATCCTCAAGCCTACCCCTGTATAGCTGGATTAGCATTGGCATGTTTCCACATTCAGTAAGAAATTAGAATACATTTTGCTCATAAGCATTAGAATAGAAAACAGAAAAATATTTTTATGGCAATGCCAATTGAGTTATATACTAGCTAGGAAAAAGCACAAATTTCAACAGTTTTCAGCTTATAATATATATATACAAGGGGTGGCAGGCATGGGGGCTCATCTTCAACCCCAAAGGAAATAAGGAAAGTTCATTTGCTTAGGCAATTAGTGAAATTACAAACAATCAGGCTGAAGTCCTGTCCCTTTGAAAAGGAGTTGTGATTATGAAGATACAAGGCATAAAAAATGCGATAGTGGTTGGTGACTTGATGATTGTCATGCGCCACATAATCTACAAAACTCTTCCCAAGGAACCTCACATGAACAGGTTGCCCCACAATATCTAAAAACTGATAGAAGGATTCGAAAATATCAAGTTGTATCACTCCTTGAGAGGGCTAAACTCACTGGCTGACTCTATGGCCAACAAGGCCTGCAGTTTAGCTCTAGGGATACCATGGTGGGGAGGTAAGGTCCTAAGCAAACCTCCCCTAAGTTTATCGTCCACTCCTCAATTCTTAATGATCCATATAATACACCTAGACAAGTGGCAAATCCACAATAGCATGTACTTGCATTTGATTAACAGGACAGACTGCCGTACTCTTCATTTGAACTCGCAGGCTTTCTCCTTTCATTTAGCAGGGTGCAATAGTGCGGAGCGTGTAGGCTTATTATTTTGATCCAAATGAGTACTTGGAAATCCCTGTTCAGTTTACAAATGAGAGGTCTGATCTTTTACCTCTTTCTGTTATGTTGAAGTGTCATTCCTTTGGAAGGGGAGAAATGCTATCAGGTCTCAATCTTATGTTCAGGCTCCAGATGTGACTCCTATTTCCTGTTGTCTCTGAACACGACCTGGTAGAAATGCAAGATACTAACGAGAAATCCTTCTTGAACTTGGCAGCAAACACAGCTGCCAAGTCGACTAGCAATCCTCGGGCATGCACAGCAAAAACGCACATAGATGCTAACTTTGGAAGACATACGTGAATGGCGGGAGCATAAGATTATCAATTACATCAAAAATTATGCAAGGAGAAATCGACTAACGCTCGCTGAAGCACGTGCTCAATTCTTCTCAGAAACTCACGAAAGATTTCTGGACGCCATTCCAGAAGCATTATTCGCATACCGCAATCAGCCTAATGCCAGACCCACTTTCGATGAGCAGTTGATGCACAAGATCATAAATGGAGGAAGAACAAACTTAAACGAGTGGGTCGAGAGGATTGTTGAAGAATATATCGAAGACCAAGTAGTTGAAGACAGAGAGCCAGTTTAGACCATTAAGAACAAATTCTACACAGAATTGCACAATGGATTCCTTTGCACTGTCCCCTCCTTGCTGCACAAATTCCTCTTAGACAAAGGAGTCGACGACATTGTCGAGTACCGACCACCCTTGAAAGATCCCCCTCCAAACTCCAACTGACAGAAGAGACAAGAATAGTGGGAAGCATTCCTGGAAGCTAACTATAAAGATACAAAAGAAGCTTGGGAGTACTTTTTAAAGAAACAAGCATACAAAAAATGATGAAGTACACCGTCGACCGCGAGTAAGTCAAGTCGACGTCGAGGGGCTTGATGATCCATGTGACGAGATAAGTCGAAGTCGAAGTTAAAAACAAAAATTGAATCCAAGTTGAACCACACCCTAGTCGAAAATGTCAGAAGGCTAGAGAAAGATAACTAATTCAAATGAGAAATATGCACATCAAATGCAAATTCATAAACCATCAACGGATATTCAAAAATAGAGCGGGATAAAAGGCAAAAGAAACGAGATGAGTTGCGAATTGAGAGGGATCTCTGAAAATCTCATAGAAAACCTATTCAGGTGCAACAGATCGTTGGAGCAACCCTTGAGAGCACCCCGATGGCTCTTGGGAGTAGTTAAAGCTTGCAATTGAGTATGGCAGTCGATGGCGCCCAGCAAGCCAATGACCAAGTCGACATGGAGATCAACGATTTGGGACCCGCAATCCAACTCTATCCAACTCTCTCCTGTCAGAAGTCCTAGCCTGCATATTACAGAGTTCCTCCGACAAAGACTTCACATAGATACACAGTCACAACAGGTGTGGTATCGAAATGATGACACTGGTCAAGTAAGAAATACACTGCTAATTGAAGCACAAGAAAACGATGAAAATCGACCAAAAGATATATTCCTTCACGTAAGAGATCTCACAGATGTCGCCCCCCTACCAAATCTACTTTTAGAGGATTCCAATTAAACAGATAGTGAAAACGAACCATCACAACCCTACAGAGGATGATTCGTCGAATATTTAGATAAAGCTTGTCAAACAGACGCTCAAAGCCAATCAAAGAACGCGCACAGTTAGCAATTGAAGTAGTCAAGTCGAAAACCCAGAACCCGACTCAAGAAAGTAATCCAACCTCTCATATGACCTGGACACAAACTCTTACAATAGTTCCATTTTCGAAGTGACCCTTCGAGCCAGAGCACTTACATGGTTTATGAATTATACAGACAGTCAACAACGCTCAAAGGATGATATAAAGCAAAGCTTCCTCAAGTTCTTCAAAACTCAAGATAACAGTCACTTGGTGGCACAAAAACTCAAAGAAATCAAGCAAAATCCGAGAGAAACAATCTGAGAATATGACAAGAGGTTTAAAGATTTATTAAGTCAAATCCCTTACGCAATCGACGAGAAGTTGTTGGTTCAATGGAATATAACAGGATTACTACAAAAGATCAGAATTCCCCTCTGAATGTACAATCTTCAATCATGCAAAGACATACTGAAAAAAGCACAACGAATCGAAATGGAATGACGAAGGCACCCTATCTTATACAATCACTGAAAAAAGACTAGAAGACAAGCTCACAGAGCTACAGTAATCAATTAAAAACATGTCGATTGCACACAACGAACTCTGGTGTACCGTTTGCTCAAGTGAAGGTCACACAAAAGATTATTGCAAGTTCAATGATGCGTTGGACCTAGCAATCAGACGCATCCAGATCGAAACATACTGCGATATTTGTGAAGCCTTGACAAATCAAGCAACAAGAGACTGCCCGCACAATCTAAGGAATGCACGCCCCAAGTGGTGTCATATATGCGAAGAAAATAATCATTCCACTCAAGAATGTCGGCTCAACGGAAAGGACAAACCAAATATTCACTCAATATATCATACACAGGTGGCCGACTATCATGTCGACCAAGTAAATGAAAATGGATACAGAGGACGAGGTCGAGGTGATTATCAAGGTCGAGGCAGAGAACGAGGAAATTTTGGTAGAGGATGTGGCAGAGGACGTTATTATTGCTTCAACTATTGGAAAGATGATCATATAAGCCCATATTGCCCCATCAAAGACAAAATTGATCTCAAGTTTTGTAATATTTGTGGAGTAGGAGATCATTCCCTAGAGGATTGTTCGATTGTTCTAGAAAAAGTCATGAACAAAAGAAATGTAAATCTTTTGCGTACAGTACTGAAACAAGAGATTTTGAATTCAAAGAACCTTCATGTGGTAACACATTCAGGAGCTGGCGAAGATATTTATCCAGAACCAACAAGTCAACAAAGGAGAGACCAACTAATATACCCTGATCCAAATGAACAAGACAAATTCTCAAGTATAGACTGGCTTCTAAAAATCCTTATCATCCCATTCCTTTCTTTCTTTCATAATATTCTTTCCTTATCATTTTTACTAGCAACTGTTATCAACCCATGGGCCTTTAGCCCCTCTTCTCATGAGAGAATGAATCATGACCCATTACCAAAGTTTAGTACACTGTGACAGGCTCCAAGATGGTAAGTGTTAAGTATGGTGGGTAAACAAAACGTTGCCCTTGTGAGGGCCCCCCAGTAATACCCCTTTTCCTTGGGTGGTGACAACACGGAACTAGAGTGCAAATGATGGCCACCAAGGTGAAACAAGGAAACAAACATAACTTCTTGAGCTTATGATTCATTATCCAACTTCAACCAATGATCCTCATTCACATGCTTAGTATATTAAGCACAACATTCTATATGAAAGGACTAATGTACCTCATGATGATTTTGGCTTACTATCTTCCAAAGACTATGTTGATTGGATCTGATGGGCTTTGTTGATCAAGAGTGAAAGAGGCATCTGGGGAGGGGTTGTTGGGCTACCATTAGTGGATATGTTGATCATCATCATCATCGAGATCATTGTCTTCATTGTGGGCCATGAGACATGATCTCCTCTAGTTAACCCTAGGCATGGGGGGTAACAGGGTCCACCAAGCAAAGGTTCTTGTGTTCAACCACCTTATGCTCAACAGGCAGATGAAAGGCCCCCATGGATATTTAGCAAGCAAGGGCCAAAGTTAACCCACCAAGCAAAGAGATCCCTTCATGTCAAGCAAGCGAGTACCATAATCGAGCAAGTTCGCACACTCACCAAAGTAGTAAATGTGTTAAGTGCAAGGCTACTCAATGATGCAGGCATAAGCGATACTCAACAAGCTTGCCATAGGCCCCAGGGTCCAGACAACTAACTCTAAGAAAAGAGACGTGTTACCCCCCCATGCCTAGGGCTAACTAGAGGAGATCACGTCTCATGGACCGCAATGAAGACAATGATCTCGATCGTGATGATCATCTACATGTCCACAAATAGCATCCTAGTAGGCCCCCTTAGATTGCCTCTTCTACTACAAATCAGCCAAGCTCGTCACATCCAGTCAACTTAGTGTATGGGAGATGGTAAGCAAGCGTCACCATGAGGCATGTTAGTCCTTCTTTCATGCAAAGTGTTGTGCTTAATTTACTAGGCATGTGGATGAGGATCATTGGTTGAAGTTCGATAATGGATCAGTGGCTCACGAAGTTATGTTTGTTGCCTTGTTTCACCTTGGTGGCCAGCTTATGTGCCCTAGTCCCGTGTTATCACCACCCAGAGAAAAGGGGTACTATAGGGGGGCCCTCACAAGGGTAACATTCTGCTACCCTCCATACTTAACACTTTCCATCCTGGAGCCTGTTGCGGTGTACTAAACTTCAGTAATGGGTCATGGTTCATTCTCTCATGAGAAGAGGGGTTGAAGGCCCAGAGGTTGATTGTAGTTGCTGCTAAAAGAATAAAAGAATGATGCTAAAGAAAGAAAGGAATGATAGCAAAGGACTCTCAAAAGCCAGTCAAAACTTGAGCTCTACCTTTTTTGCGTTCGCCCCAGTCCCGAGCAGTGATGCTATAGCTTGAAACCTTATAAAAGGGGACTTGCAAATATGATAAGAGGACAAATAAAAAGGCAAATAAAGGGGTTTGGAAAAACGTAGTGCTTAGAAAGTGGTAACTCAAGAACAAGCGCACCCTCCACAAAGGCGCTCATAGAAACGGATTCAATGACACCATAAGCCATGAAGTAAGCCCTATGCGTACCACTATCACACTTACTCTTGAAGGGTTCTTTTCTTTCACGGTTTCCCTCAGGACATATCCCTCTATCTGGGTCTTTTCTTTCATTGTTTTGTTTGGCACACTTAATAGGGTTTGATGAAGGCCCTCCCATATTCAAACTTACCAACTTACATGAAGTCCTGAGTTGGTGTGATACTTGAAGGGGATACTGAAGTGAATTATTCATGTGGCTTATATCTTAAGTAACAACTTGCTTTAAGGACTGGTATATCTTATGAACATTGGTTTACCTGATTTCATATTCTATTTTGATTTGGATGCCCCTTACATGGTTCCTTAAAGGACGCCCCAAGGTTTCACCCAGGACTTTGTGCCTTTATTGCAGGATATGGCATGTGTGATGCAGAGCAGTGAGTCACCCAGTGACATGACACATTCAAACACAAGCTCTCACATCTTCAGGACCTTGGACGATGGATAGATGGGCTTGATTTTTGACAGATTTGGTCATGCTTGCACAGAAATGGGCAGAAAACCCACACCCTGGGCTCTACACCCCAGAGGTTATCTTAAACTGGATGGAGGACATTGCACAAGGAGATGATTAGAGGACACACCGAGATGATGTACAACCTTCTCCTCTTCGAACACCACCCCTTGCACCTTGGATGTTGGGCATTTAGATGATGACATCATGTTATGGGTTCAATAGAGATGATGGGGTTTGCTACCACTTGGATGCCAATGATGACTTTGAGATGGGATGTAGCATTCTTCCACCACATTCATACCTGAGGCGATGACACATGGCCTTGGAGAGGCCCTCCTAGCCCATTGGGGGCATGACGTCACCACACGTGTGACCATTTATGTATTATTTTTCACATTTTAAATTTTGTAAAGGCAAATCTGAGGGATNTGCTTAGTATATTAAGCACAACATTCTATATGAAAGGACTAATGTACCTCATGATGATTTTGGCTTACTATCTTCCAAAGACTATGTTGATTGGATCTGATGGGCTTTGTTGATCAAGAGTGAAAGAGGCATCTGGGGAGGGGTTGTTGGGCTACCATTAGTGGATATGTTGATCATCATCATCATCGAGATCATTGTCTTCATTGTGGGCCATGAGACATGATCTCCTCTAGTTAACCCTAGGCATGGGGGGTAACAGGGTCCACCAAGCAAAGGTTCTTGTGTTCAACCACCTTATGCTCAACAGGCAGATGAAAGGCCCCCATGGATATTTAGCAAGCAAGGGCCAAAGTTAACCCACCAAGCAAAGAGATCCCTTCATGTCAAGCAAGCGAGTACCATAATCGAGCAAGTTCGCACACTCACCAAAGTAGTAAATGTGTTAAGTGCAAGGCTACTCAATGATGCAGGCATAAGCGATACTCAACAAGCTTGCCATAGGCCCCAGGGTCCAGACAACTAACTCTAAGAAAAGAGACGTGTTACCCCCCCATGCCTAGGGCTAACTAGAGGAGATCACGTCTCATGGACCGCAATGAAGACAATGATCTCGATCGTGATGATCATCTACATGTCCACAAATAGCATCCTAGTAGGCCCCCTTAGATTGCCTCTTCTACTACAAATCAGCCAAGCTCGTCACATCCAGTCAACTTAGTGTATGGGAGATGGTAAGCAAGCGTCACCATGAGGCATGTTAGTCCTTCTTTCATGCAAAGTGTTGTGCTTAATTTACTAGGCATGTGGATGAGGATCATTGGTTGAAGTTCGATAATGGATCAGTGGCTCACGAAGTTATGTGTGTTGCCTTGTTTCACCTTGGTGGCCAGCTTATGTGCCCTAGTCCCATGTTATCACCACCCAGAGAAAAGGGGTATTATAGGGGGGGCCCTCACAAGGGTAACATTCTGCTACCCTCCATACTTAACACTTTCCATCCTGGAGCCTGTTGCAGTGTACTAAACTTCAGTAATGGGTCATGGTCCATTCTCTCATGAGAAGAGGGGTTGAAGGCCCAGAGGTTGATTGTAGTTGTTGATAAAAGAATAAAAGAATGATGCTAAAGAAAGAAAGGAATGATAGCAAAGGACTCTCAAAAGCCAGTCAAAACTTGAGCTCTACCTTTTTCGCGTTCGCCCCAGTCCCGAGCAGTGATGCTATAGCTTGAAACCTTATAAAAGGGGACTTGCAAATATGATAAGAGGACAAATAAAAAGGCAAATAAAGGGGTTTGGAAAAACGTAGTGCTTAGAAAGTGGTAACTCAAGAACAAGCGCACCCTCCACAAAGGCGCTCATAGAAACGGATTCAATGACACCATAAGCCATGAAGTAAGCCCTATGCGTACCACTATCACACTTACTCTTGAAGGGTTCTTTTCTTTCACGGTTTCCCTCAGGACATATCCCTCTATCTGGGTCTTTTCTTTCATTGTTTTGTTTGGCACACTTAATAGGGTTTGATGAAGGCCCTCCCATATTCAAACTTACCAACTTACATGAAGTCCTGAGTTGGTGTGATACTTGAAGGGGATACTGAAGTGAATTATTCATGTGGCTTATATCTTAAGTAACAACTTGCTTTAAGGACTGGTATATCTTATGAACATTGGTTTACCTGATTTCATATTCTATTTTGATTTGGATGCCCCTTACATGGTTCCTTAAAGGACGCCCCAAGGTTTCACCCAGGACTTTGTGCCTTTATTGCAGGATATGGCATGTGTGATGCAGAGCAGTGAGTCACCCAGTGACATGACACATTCAAACACAAGCTCTCACATCTTCAGGACCTTGGACGATGGATAGATGGGCTTGATTTTTGACAGATTTGGTCATGCTTGCACAGAAATGGGCAGAAAACCCACACCCTGGGCTCTACACCCCAGAGGTTATCTTAAACTGGATGGAGGACATTGCACAAGGAGATGATTAGAGGACACACCGAGATGATGTACAACCTTCTCCTCTTCGAACACCACCCCTTGCACCTTGGATGTTGGGCATTTAGATGATGACATCATGTTATGGGTTCAATAGAGATGATGGGGTTTGCTACCACTTGGATGCCAATGATGACTTTGAGATGGGATGTAGCATTCTTCCACCACATTCATACCTGAGGCGATGACACATGGCCTTGGAGAGGCCCTCCTAGCCCATTGGGGGCATGACGTCACCACACGTGTGACCATTTATGTATTATTTTTCACATTTTAAATTTTGTAAAGGCAAATCTGAGGGATYGACCCCACTAAGAGACATSTATTTTCACTTTGGTGACTTTTGGGGCACTAGAGTTTCCTTATAAATAAGGCTAGCGCTCCTCTCATTTTTCATCATCACTTCCTCACTCATTTGTAGTGGGGCAACTTTAGAAAAGTTCGTTATTCTCTGTCTTTTGTCTCTTGGATCTCATGCGCTATCTTTGGAGGAGGATCTTTGTCGATGTTCTTGCTTTCTTGGATGATGTATTATTGCAACTAGGGTTTTTCTAGCCTAGCAACTTGAAGAAGTAAGTAATTGTTGCAATTTCATGTCATTGCTAATGTTTTAAAGTGTTAATTACTATTTTGTTGCGTGTTACTTTGTCTTGGTCAAAACCTAAGAAGGAGACATAATTGTTTCTCTCCTTCATAAGTTTTTGTTGTCCAAGTTTGTGAAAGCATTCTTGCTAGGGTTAAGAACCTATGGCCCAAGAGTGTTTGCACCTTAAGGTTTGATCCTAGTCTTTGATCCTTGAACTAGTTGATTTAGAAGAGAGAAAACAGCACCTAGGGCACAAGAGTGTTTGTACCCTAGGTATCATTTTCTTGAAGGTCTAGTCCTAAGGATAATATTGTACATGTTGTAGACTTGTTTTCATGCTAAATTGCTACATTTTTTAGTACTATCTCTTGCTGCTATTGAAAAATATTAATTATTGTTGTACACTTGTTTACTGTTGTAATTTGCAACAGCCATTGCATTCATTGATCATCTAGTGTCTAAGAGATCATCTTTGAGCTTTATAACTTGGTAATTGTCTATATTGTGATTCAAATTGTTTATTGTCTCATACAGATGAAAAATTACCTCGTCACCTTTCATTCCCTCTCCTAGACCTAACTATCAGGTGACCAAKATAGGGGGTTGTAGGCTCAGCTAATCTTGTTATTTGATCCCTTGAGGTCACCAGGGAAGACTCCCTTGTAGTGGACCTTCCATSACTAAAACGGGRAAAGTCTCGACTTAGGTGACAATGGTAGACACTTCCAATTGTTACACAAGATTGGGATCTTGTGGAGGGCTTTGCACAAGTACAAATAATGTGATAACAAGACGATATGACCCCCRAGAAAGGAAATCTAACTATTGAGCAAAGTGAGCGTGATTGCTACATGGAAATAACATGATACAAACTATTGTCCCGCATATAAGCCTTAACCATTAAAAGAATAAAGGGATGAAGCTCACAAGGGTATGGTGAGTTTACACCATGATTGGGTATTGTTGAAAGCCACATTGATCATATTGAATGGACCGATTCATGAATTAAGGAGAATGGAAGAACTCGAAATCCAAAGATATTATAGACTTAGCATGCAACCATAACTAACCATTTCGAAGAGCACTCCAACATGGACCATTAACACAAATAAAGGATTGATCATCTTTGACTTCATCAAGATGATCAAGATTACAAACAACGGATTACAAGATAGAGGCAAAGACCATGGAGCCGACTTCTTGCCCGGGAGAAATACATGCACAAATGGTGAATGCAATATTAATTTAAAGTTTTTCCTTAATACATTGATTATCAAGTTTGCTAAGAAATGATCACTTTTTACCATGTCAGAATGATCAAATTTGTATGTCTATTTAAGGAGAAAATAGAGATTTCCAAAGAGTTGTACTTCCTCTACCTAGAGGGCTCTACTACCGGTTTTGTGTTGTTGATGTATTCTAGATCTGCAAGTGTCCCCATTTGTCCCTTCTATTATTATGTATCTTAGACTTGCTATAGCAACACTACATACAAGAATTACAGGGAATTGCTTTATGTTGTATGTTGCTTGTGGATCCTAATGTCAATCCCCAAAATGTGTAGCAAGAGGGGAAATTGAGAAAGTGATCCTTTTGTCGATCCCCTAATAATTACTTGTAAATGTTGAATGGTTAATAAATAATTGCTTGGACCTTGGTGAACTAAGCAGTCATGTAGAGATGTTATTTATTGCTCTCTTTACTTAATTATTTTGTATATTTGGTTGTTAAGGAATTATTGTCTAATTGTTCAAATGTCTTCATTATTGTCTTCGGTTGTAAGCTAAGAGATTGATCTATAGAATTTGTTGAAAGCGCAGGGCCCTACTAGATTTATCCATTCCACTTTGGACCCCAATTTATGACTACCTTAACTCCATGGCCCAATAGTTGTCGCTCTAGTCATGGTTGGTGTAGCAAGTTTTTTTATTTGTGTAACATAACTATGAGCTCAATTGAAAACCTAAAGGAAGTAAGCCTTGTTGAAAATCAATACCAAGGATATCCTCCTAAAGCTAGAAAAGTTCTAGTTGTAAAGTGAGATGGTGAATGTCGATGTGACAATGTGCATTACCTCTAAAATTGCCTAAGTTTGCTCTAAGTGGTATTAGAACTTGGTACCATAAAGTAGGTTTGGGAGATAAGAACTCCAAATTAATAAGTACACAAGTATTTATTAAAACCATTAAGATTGTGGTTGGTGGTTAGGTTTGGAAGTAAATGTCTAGGAGGAGTCTACAGGGAAAACGGGATAAAAACAAAAGAGGATTCTCATTATCATTTTCATGTTTTCATAGAGAAGACTGAGAAGGAAGACAAAGGAGCTCTCAAAAAGGAAAAAGACGAGGAATCTCATGCAATGAAAAGAAAAACAAAGCTAGTTAGCAAGCGTTAGTGAATTCTTGTTTTGTAAGCCTAGTTGGAACTCAAACTGATGGGCATCTTAAATTTGTTTTGAGAAGAGCATAACCCCATATTTTGTTCCCACAAAAGAAGAGCCCACTAAGGCATGATTGTAATATTTTGAAGCTTAATTTTAATTCAAACATTGTACTTTTGGTTCCTCCATTGCATTGCATGTTTTGCTTCCATTTAAATTGTTGTGTGCTCATAAAGAAATTGGCAATGCTATAGGTTGCATCAAGAGGCCTCAAATNAGAAAGGAAATCTAACTATTGAGCAAAGTGAGCGTGATTGCTACATGGAAATAACATGATACAAACTATTGTCCCGCATATAAGCCTTAACCATTAAAAGAATAAAGGGATGAAGCTCACAAGGGTATGGTGAGTTTACACCATGATTGGGTATTGTTGAAAGCCACATTGATCATATTGAATGGACCGATTCATGAATTAAGGAGAATGGAAGAACTCGAAATCCAAAGATATTATAGACTTAGCATGCAACCATAACTAACCATTTCGAAGAGCACTCCAACATGGACCATTAACACAAATAAAGGATTGATCATCTTTGACTTCATCAAGATGATCAAGATTACAAACAACGGATTACAAGATAGAGGCAAAGACCATGGAGCCGACTTCTTGCCCGGGAGAAATACATGCACAAATGGTGAATGCAATATTAATTTAAAGTTTTTCCTTAATACATTGATTATCAAGTTTGCTAAGAAATGATCACTTTTTACCATGTCAGAATGATCAAATTTGTATGTCTATTTAAGGAGAAAATAGAGATTTCCAAAGAGTTGTACTTCCTCTACCTAGAGGGCTCTACTACCGGTTTTGTGTTGTTGATGTATTCTAGATCTGCAAGTGTCCCCATTTGTCCCTTCTATTATTATGTATCTTAGACTTGCTATAGCAACACTACATCCAAGAATTACAGGGAATTGCTTTATGTTGTATGTTGCTTGTGGATCCTAATGTCAATCCCCAAAATGTGTAGCAAGAGGGGAAATTGAGAAAGTGATCCTTTTGTCAATCCCCTAATAATTACTTGTAAATGTTGAATGGTTAATAAATAATTGCTTAGACCTTGGTGAACTAAGCAGTCATGTAGAGATGTTATTTATTGCTCTCTTTACTTAATTATTTTGTATATTTGGATGTTAAGGAATTATTGTCTAATTGTTCAAATGTCTTCATTATTGTCTTCAATAGTAAGCTAAGAGATTGATCTATAGAATTTGTTGAAAGCGCAGGGCCCTACTAGATTTATCCATTCCACTTTGGACCCCAATTTATGACTACCTTAACTCCATGGCCCAATAGTTGYCGCTCTAGTCATGGTTGGTGTAGCAAGTTTTTTTATTTGTGTAACATAACTATGAGCTCAATTGAAAACCTAAAGGAAGTAAGCCTTGTTGAAAATCAATACCAAGGATATCCTCCTAAAGCTAGAAAAGTTCTAGTTGTAAAGTGAGATGGTGAATGTCGATGTGACAATGTGCATTACCTCTAAAATTGCCTAAGTTTGCTCTAAGTGGTATTAGAACTTGGTACCATAAAGTAGGTTTGGGAGATAAGAACTCCAAATTAATAAGTACACAAGTATTTATTAAAACCATTAAGATTGTGGTTGGTGGTTAGGTTTGGAAGTAAATGTCTAGGAGGAGTCTACAGGGAAAACGGGATAAAAACAAAAGAGGATTCTCATTATCATTTTCATGTTTTCATAGAGAAGACTGAGAAGGAAGACAAAGGAGCTCTCAAAAAGGAAAAAGACGAGGAATCTCATGCAATGAAAAGAAAAACAAAGCTAGTTAGCAAGCGTTAGTGAATTCTTGTTTTGTAAGCCTAGTTGGAACTCAAACTGATGGGCATCTTAAATTTGTTTTGAGAAGAGCATAACCCCATATTTTGTTCCCACAAAAGAAGAGCCCACTAAGGCATGATTGTAATATTTTGAAGCTTAATTTTAATTCAAACATTGTACTTTTGGTTCCTCCATTGCATTGCATGTTTTGCTTCCATTTAAATTGTTGTGTGCTCATAAAGAAATTGGCAATGCTATAGGTTGCATCAAGAGGCCTCAAATCCACACAATTAACTGAGATATCCTTTGCCATCCTAAGACAATACCATATTAAAAATAGAAATGGTGTAAAAAACTAATAATAGGTGTATGAAATGGAGGACAGATCACAGTGATCCATTGGCACAAAACATTTGGCCTTGTTAGAAGGTGTCGAGGTTGAAGATGTGCAAGTTGTCAAATCAAAGTGTTAAATTTACATGCAGCAGCGAGAGCCATTCTCCTGAAGGATGGCTAAGACCCTAGGCAAGATGTAGGGCCCCTAGTGCACTCCTGGGGTATGTGGTCTGGGACCAATATTGATAAAGACCCTAGGTTTGTAACCAGGGTACCCATGCCTGGGGCATGGAAGTCTTGGTTTGTAACCAA
>JZKD02S2309345.1:353615-368420 GCA_000966675.3 Picea glauca | reverse complement strand
TATTGCTGAAGACTAAAGCTGGAAATACTTGCATCAAATTTGTTGTGAAGAGCAATAATCTTGGTAACATTTTGTTCCTTGTTTGGAAGAGGTTTTATTGTGGGTTATCTCCTTATAAAAATCTCTGTGTTTATTGCTGGAGATGTTAATGTGTATCTTTCCTCCTAATCAAGAGTTGGCTACCATTCACATTTTCTATTGGTAAATAACACCCTCACACAGGTTTGGAACTACTCCTTAATTTGTTTTTTCACTAGTAATTTTCTGTAATAGTGGACAGCAAAGATAGGGTTGTTTGTGGATTGTTAATCCCAGCTGCATTCATTCCTAATCTCATTAGAAATAAGCTCATAGTTGATCATTGACTCTACTTGCCCAATGGATTGACACTAGTCTTGATTTACCCATCACCTTACAAAAATACATATTACAAATTTTGTTTTGCTAAAGATTAACTCTCCATTTCACTTTGAGCTTCCATTGCATATCTTTGGAAATCCTGTCTTTGGGATACCCCCCTTGTGTCGGAGGAGAGCTGGCCTAAAGTGAGAGAGGGAGCTACTATTGTGAGAGTGGGTAGCCCCTCGTAGTTCCTTCAAGGTGTTGCTTGTGCTTTAGGACTTTATCACAAGAAGTGAGATTTTCGGAGGTAACAATGCCCATCAAAGTTGAGCTTCAGGTTGGCCCTTGGTTGACTCCAACATAATTGCTGTGTAGGATTTGGCCTTCTAGCATTTCCATTATTAGAATGAATCAAAATTACTAATGAGTAGACAACACATAAGAAATTGGAGAACATTGGTATCTATCCAAAGTAAATCTGGTAGACAGGAGTGCAGTGTTTTTTTGGCATTTAGGTTAGACTGGTTTAGGTTAGGTTTCTTCTTTTTTATTTTGATTTTTTCCCTTGATAGGGTTCTAAAATGATTTTTATGCTACACTCAGATTTGCAATTGGATTCTTTCTTGAGATGACTACAATGCTAAGAACATGGTCACAACTGTACACGATTATTAATCTATGAATATTTTGAAATCTGAGTTATGAATGTCAGTAGATCTAAACATGAATGTACAAAGCTTGAAATCTAGTAATTGTTTTTGATATTTTTGCAGTCTTAGAGAGTTCAGTTGAAGGATGCCATACATACATGCAGGGTGATGCAATAAAAGAAATTAAACGAATTTCCAAGCCTGATTACCATGTATTTAAATGGCATTGTCTTGCATACATTTAGACAAACAGGTTCTATGTTAGGTTACAAAGAGTACTTTATCAAATACTGTGTGCACAATGTCTACTGCTAAGAGTAATGAATGAATAAGGGAAAAGTTAAAACTAATCTAATGTGGTTGCAATTAGAAGGAAAGATGATGAATCATCCAGATTACATAAACAGCTAAGGAAAATTGGTGTGTTCTAAGCTTGCATCTTGATGCCCTTTTTGGAATTATTAATCTAGATAGAAATTGCTACTCTCATGTCTGGAATGTTTTCTAATGAATGGTATACACAAGTGACAACTATAATAAATTTATTCGTGGCTGTGCTTCTCATTTCTAGGTGTTTTTGTCACCATATCATCTTACTGACTTGGTCTAGCCTGCACTGTGAAGGCTACTTACAAAATGAGAAGATTGTATTACTAGGCTTCGATGCTATCAAGGACCCCAATTAAATTTCAGTTGCGAGAGTTCAATAAATACAAGCTGCCTTTGGTGGCTATAGTAACTGTAATTATTTTATTCAATTTCTTACAGTTCTATCAGTAAAGAGTATGATTACCATTAATTTTGTCGGAAATTCTTATATAGTTTCATGAGAAAAGGAAAGGAGAACATGCTTCAATGGCCCATGTATGGCATGCTTGATGATTTGGAACTTTTTTTCATTAAATTAAGCCTTTGTCGTGATATGAAATTGGCTAGTCGGCAGATGCTCTAAGCTTGTGTAAATTTGATTATATTGACAAAAATATGCTAGGATGGATAACATAGTGATTATTAAAAGCGTTATGACTCAAAATTCTATATAGCTTACAGATTTGGTAATGAAGTGCATATTTTTCTCTCTGTGATCTGTTAGACTATTCCTTGCAGGAGGAAACTGGCTGATAAAGGCGATATCTATGACTTTGGTCTCATTTTACTAGAAACTATTGTTGGAAGAGCACTTTCTATGCAGAACCAAGAAACAGACATAGTTCAAGAGCTGGTAGGTATTTTCATCCATGCATTGAGTTTTGCATTTAAAGCATGAGGATGGTTTTATTACTTTCCATTTTATAAAATTTTTATGGGACCTTAGGAAAAATATTCAAGTCTAAGGCCATCAATCAACTACAGTTGGCCTACAATCTACCTCAACACATAATGTTTACACCTACAATCTACCTTAACTAGAAAAGAGACGGTCTTTTTACCCTCTCTTAAGCCTTTCCACTTAGATAGTTGTTTTCTGGAGTATGGCTAGTTGTTTCTGGCTTTTTTTTCCCAATTTGAAATCAAGTGTTTTTACACTCTCTTAAGCCTTTCCATTTAGATAGTTGTTTTCTGGAGTATGGCTTGTTGTTTCTGTTTTTTTTTTTCCAATTTGAAATCAAATGTGCTATTAATAATTGAAAAATGTTTGTCATGCTTGTTAAATCATGTACATAGTAACATACACATGGAAATTGCAGCGAGAGAGAGAGAGAGAGAGAGAGAGAGAGAGAGAGAGAGAGAGTATTATTCAATGCAATAATGAGATACACAAGTAATGATACGTCTCGTGAGAGAGACAATCACCCATATAACTAACTACTAATGTGTTAAGACATAACTTAGAAGCTAATTAATCACTTTACATGTCTCTACCTTATTGAATAATGTGACATGGAATTTATTATACATGAAGTCACTTTTATTTTTTAATAAAATGCTTCAAAATTCTATTAGTATACATAGTGAAAGTACATCCATTTTATACAAGAAAAAGGGTCATGAAAACAACCACGACGAGCTAAGGGTGCAAGGAAAAACCACGTAGCCTATACAAATTGTCAGAAAAGGCATAAAAAATAAAGAGTCTTAACATTGCACAATTCCTGAGGTAGAAAGAAATAAACACAAGTAAATAGGCCAACTGGCTAGAGCAAATAGGTAGATAAAGAAGTTGTTGGAACCAGACCCACTGCGGGGAGGTGTCTTTGTCTTTAGGAGAAGAACCCAATCCATTAATTGTGAGATCAAGATCACCCACAACAGGATCCGATTCGTTGTTGCTAGAGTGATAGTTAGAAACTTTGTCGAATAGAGGGACCTCTAGGGCCATGTCGGGGGGATAGCTCCTTCACCTTTCTAGACGTTGTCTTAGTGCTTGAATTGCGTTACAATGAGAGCGATGGCAACTTGAATCTCTTTATTGTGTAGAGTGAGAAAGTGAGTGTCCTTTAAAAGGTCTTTTGCTCATGGTATATGACGTGATGGTCCAATAATCAGTTTTCCACGAGGATGTGTCCTATAAGGTTGGGTGCATGACCCTCTCGCTTCCCATGCCCTCGGGACGAAGGAGTGCTTGATGAAACGTTTTGCCATGCCTCCCTTTTTGTGGAACTCAAAAAATGCACCTTGAAACGTTTTGTTGAGTTGCGGTACACATTTTGCAAAAAAAGGGGGCTTGACGTGCGTTATGATGAGAGCGATGACAACTTGAAACTCTAGAGTGTGTAGAGTGAGCAAGTGAGTGTCCTTTAAGAGGTCTTTTGCTCATGGTACACGATGTGATGGTCATGTTATTGCACAATTTGTACTTGTACAAAGCCCAAGACAAGTAGGTGAAATTGGCGTAACAACAGGATATCCCACTACTATCACCTCAAGTGAGAAATCCCCACTTTTAGGGATGGATGGAGGTCCAACCCAAGGGAGGCGTCCCCAGTGAGCTAAAGGGCTGGGTAAGCTAAGGATATGGTTAAGATATACCCCCCTCTCACTGGTCACCTACATCTCAAGGTCTATGTCTGAGAAATTGAGGCAAAGAAGAGTAATGGTGTACCTGCCTGGAAAAAGAACAATACAACATATAACAATTTCCAAGTACAAGAATGATAATAAAGCCTCAACAGAGAATGGACAATGCAAATATAAGATGGCTGAAGCGAAATTGCAGCTAGATGACGGTTTATAACAGAAAATAATAATTTGTAACAGCCACAAGAATTAGTGCTCAAAATTGCAAGGAAAGACCATGGAAATTAAGCATATGTCAAGTAGATTGTCTAACAATTATCACAAGCAATTTCTGAGTAGGTTAGCTATGAGTTAGGTTAGTGTATGCAGCAAATTAGTATGAGTTAGTATGGCTGTAGCAATGTTTTGCAACAACAACAACCAAATTAGTGATCCAGGCTATGTTAGGGTTAGAGAGAGTTAGTAAAAGCTTGAGAAAACAAAGTTTGAGTGTTTGTTTAATCAATTCCTTCAAACAAGAGCAAGTAGACAAGTGCCTTTTGGGCTTATGGAGTCTATTACAACAACAACAACAACTTGGAGAAATAAATGATAATAATGGTCTAAGAATGGAGAAATAAAGTCTTGAGGTGTTGGCACTTCAACGCCTCAAGCTCTAAGTCTCAAAGATGGAATTTTGGCTAGAGTGCAAGCTCTTTTGGGTTCTAGCAAATTCCTCTTCTCCTTGGACACTAAAGATATTTACAACAAGATCTAGAACAAAACTCCTAAAGTGCTAGCACTTTAGGGCTTTAGAAGCTTATCTAGACAAGATCTTCTTAGCAATTAACAAGTGGAAAAGGCTAGAGAGAGGAAGAAGTACTTTATGTCCCTCTCCTACAGTTTCTAGCAAGCAATTTCATAATCTTAAATATGAACAAGTAAAATTACCACAAGCATTCATTGCATAAACAGATTGCAGATTTTACCTACTTCACCAAGAATAATCAAGCATGGAAACCCTGGTTTGCAGAAAATTCCACCATACATGAGCCAAGAAGCATCCAAAACACATCCTCCAAGTGGTGCGCACTAGTGAAATTTAGCCAAGGAGCCACTAGGGTGAAAATTTCAGACTTGCTCTCTTATGAGAGGAAGAGTCACGATCTAAAATGATTTGAGGCTAGCCATATTAATATGGGAAATCCTAGCCTCTTTAATCCAAAAGTTGTTTCTTTTCACAAATTTGAGCCTACTTCTTAATTTGCTCATTAGAATTACATAAATACAAAATTTACATAGAATAACCCTAAAAAGGGTGACGTCATCCCTTCTAGGGTGATTTTAGGCCCTCAATGAGGGATGTTGAGCTAGGAAAGTGTAGTGCTAGGCCTCCAAAGGCCACATACCATTCCCACTCGTGCCAAAATCCTCATCAAGCATCTTCAACATCATCAATCCATCATGGCCTAGCCCTAGGTGACGTCATGGGATATGAGGGTGACGTCCAAGCCTCCTAAGGCTAGCATCCAAGTGTGGGAGGATTGGAATTGGTTTCTCGAGCCATGCGAGAGTGCCTCCAAAGGCAATGGCTCCCTTTCTTCATTATGCAACTGGTGATCACAAGTCTTTGCATCCATCATTGGGCTCCAAATCCCTCATGAAGGTCCRAAMAAGTCATCTCCTCATGAATACATGTTCGCTGAGCAAGGTTCTGSAAAGACAAATTGATACGCCCTCCAAGGGTCCATAAGTCACAAGAATCATGCCAAGTAAGTCRCGTCTAATAATCAAACCACCCGAACATGTGCATCAAACCCCCCTTTTCAAACTAAACAAATGCTYGAAGACCTTATACAATTTGTCAAATTTAGGTGTGGGAGGGGTGTCAAGGAACATTGGTATTACTTGATTCCATAACTTTGATTGATTTGGATGCCCCTGACATGGTTCTTTGAAAGATGTCTCCTGCTTTCACCCAGGACGTTGTGCATTTTTGCAGGATATGGCACGTGTGATGTAGAGCATTGAGTCATTTGATGGCTTGACATATTAAGTCATAGGCTCTCACATCTTTTGGACTCTGGACGATGGGCAGATGGGCTTGCATTTGCTAGATATGGTCATGATAGCACACATATGGGCATAAAGCCCACACTTTGGATAGTGCACCCACACCTTGCTTAGCTACTTCATGGAGGATGCTGCACTTGGTTTGGCTTGGACACTACTTAGAGAGGTGGTGCATGAACATTTCACCTTGGACGATGGCTCTCTCACCCTGACGTTGGGCTCTTTGATGATGATGTCATGTGCTAGGGTTTGATTGCGATGATGGGGTTTGCTTGCGACTTGGACACCATATGATGGCTTGAGATATAACATGACTTAGATGAGGACATTTCCACCTTGCTTGCACCACTGGATGATGACATATGGCCTTGGGAGGCTCCCATCACCCATTGGAGGCTTGACGTCACCACATGTGTGGCTTTGTTTTGATGTATTTGCATCTATTGTCATGTTAGAGGCTTGTTCGAGGGGTTGGCCCCACTTGTATCATGGATTATTGTCACTTTACTTTATTTTGTGGAGAAATAACGCTAGGGATACCTCATATAAATGAGGCTAGCACTCAATTTCACAGAATGCATTATCTTGGCTCCATTTGCCCTAGGAAAGTAGACGACACTAGTCTTTAATGCTTGTGATGCTTAATAATCTTAACAACTCTCAAGACCCTCACTTAATTTAGCTTTATGACATCTTTGGCATTCTAATTGTACCTTAATGCTTTGAGAAATCATTGGATAAGTAGCTGCTGTCATAAAGTGAATGCTACAAGCATTAGGGCTACTATTTATTGCTGTATACTTGCTTAATATTGTGGCAAAAATCGCTCATAAATCTTGTTTAGCAACTGGATATTCTGCTACTTGTTAAAGGCTAATTTCCAAGATATATTTGCTAATTTTATGGGCTGATTTGCTCATTGTTGTTGCAAATTATTCATTGCTGATATAGACCGGTTTACTGCTGCAATTTTACAGCTACAATTGGTTTTATCTTGTTATCTAGTGTATAAAGGTGATTGATATGCAATATAACTTGGTAATTGATCATCTTATGCATTGGATGCCCAATTACCTCGTTCAAATCAATTCTTCCCTTCACCTCTCCTAGACCTAGCTTAACCGATTGAGTGACTAAGATAGGGGGGTTATAGACTTGCCTTAGCTTGCTATAGCATCACTACGGAAGCCTCCCTTGTGTCGAACCTCTTTCCTTCACTAAAACAAGGGAAATATTTGCTTAGGTGACAATGGTAGATACTTCTAATTGTTAGACAAGATTGACATCTTGTGGAGGGCTTTGCACAAGTACAAATCCTGTGATAATAGGAGGATTATTGAAACGAGTTCTTATCATAGGAGAATTTGGAGGAACTCTTATTTTATAGACCTTTGGAGGATCAACATTTCTATGGAAAGGTCTTTGGTTGGAACTTCCAACTCTTGGGTTCTCTTGTTTTGGAGTCGTTGGATGAGCACAATAGGTCAGGCTTTGGTGTAAATGCATAAAAAAGGGTTGAAGCATAGGCTTCAGATTTCCAAGGAGAATGACTGAATTCTCCTCAACAACAATACCAAAATGTTATCGCACATTCTTGCACCCTAGTGCAAAGCCTTCACAAGGTACAAAATGAGTGGAACATTAGAAGTGTTACCACTATCACCTAGGCCACAACTTCCCTCATTTTAGTGAAGGATAAATTCAATACAAGGGAGGCTTCCCTAGTAGTTTCAAGGATTCCTAAGGCAAGACACAATCAAGTCTTGCATTAGGGGTACTATTTATTGCTGCATACTTAATATTGTGGCAAAACTTGCTCATAAATCTTGTTTAGCAATTGGATATTCTGCTACTTGTTGAAGGCTAATTTCCAAGATATATTTGCTAATTTTCTAGTCTGATTTGCTCATTGTTGTTGCAAATTATTCGTTGCTGATATAGATTGGTTCACTGCTGCAATGTTACAACTACAATTGGTTTTATATTTTTATCTAGTGTATAAAGGTGATTGATATGCAATATAACTTGGTAATTGATGATCTTATGCATTGAAAAGTTTCTTGTCTTGCACAGGTTGACCAATTACGTCGCTCAAATCAATTCTTCCCTTCACCTCTCCTAGACCTAGCTTAACCAATTGAGTGACTAAGATAGGGGGGTTATAGACTTGCCTTAGCTTGCTATAGCATCCCTTGAGGTCACTAGGGAAGCCTCCCTTGTGTCAGACCTCTTTCTTTCACTAAAACGAGGGAAGTATTTGCTTAGGTGATAGTCGTAGATACTTCTAATTGTTACCCAAGATTGACATCTTGTGGAGGGCTTTGCACAAGTACAAATCCTGTGATAATAGGAGGATTATTGAAATGAGTTCTTATCATAGGAGAATTTGGAGGAATTCTTTTTTTATAGACCTTTGGAGGATCAATATTTCTATGGAAAGGTCTTTGGTTGGAACTTCCAACTCTTGGGTTCTCTTGTTTTAGAGTCGCTGGATGAGCACAATAGGTTAGGCTTTGGTGTAAACTCATAAAAAAGGGTTGAATCATAGACTTCAAATTTCCAAGGAGAATGACTGAATTCTCCCCAACAACAACACCAAAATGTTATCACACATTCTTGCACCCTAGTGCAAAGCCTTCACAAGGTACAAAATGAGTGGAACATTAGAAGTCTTACCACTGTCACCTAGGCCACAACTTCCCTCATTTTAGTGAAGGATAAATCCAACACAAGGGAGGCTTCCCTAGTAGTTTCAAGGATTTTTAAGGCAAGACACAATCAAGTCTAAGGCCTCCTATATAGCTACGCAATTTATCACCAACTAGGTAGACTAAGCAAGTTATGGATTAGATGGTTATTCAAGGTAAATTCCAAGTTTGGGTTTGATATTCTTCAAGGCTAAGTTAAGGAGGTTTATCAAGTTATTATTCAATGTAAAACAATCCCTAAACACTACAAATTTGAAAAATACTAATGGTTGTTACAAAACTTGTACAACACTAAACAAGTTATAACAACAATACACTTTAGCCCTTTAATCAAGATGCAAACTACGAGAAATTAGGGCTAAAACAATGGATAGATTTAGGATTTGTTTCATTTATAAAATCTGAAATTTAACATGCATATAACATCCCAATAAAATCAAGACGTCGAGCCCTAAATATACAACAATATGAAGTAACAAGGCTATTTTATGCAATAAATGTGATTTTTGGGTTAAGTACATGCACAAAACTAAGATGTCTATGCCATTAGATGGCTGGAATTTTATGTAAGCTGTCACAAAACCCTAAATTTACCTAAAAAATAAAATAAAAGGTGAAATTTTAGAATTAGGATTGATGAGATGGAAGAAAACTACTGCCTACTAATTTTTGGGGCATATGGGGTCAACTATGGACTCCCTTGAGAGGATGTAAGTAGATCTAGGGTGATATCTAGGGTCGACCACCACAAACCCTAGAAGATCCACCTAGTGCCTTACAAACTTCAAGATGGTTCAAGGGAAGATAATCCATCTAGTAAATCTTCCAAGGGTTTTGAAGAAGGGACTTGTTGAAGAAAGACACCAAGAGAGTGCACCACCAACAGTTGAGAAGTAAAAATACACTTAAAATCATCCATAAACAAATCTAGCAAGATTAAGTGAGACCACTTACTCAAGAAATCTTTTCATCCATAAAACACTAGCCAAGACATTCCATGAAAGTTGAAAAATAATCCACAAGACATCTCCTCAAGAAGTCGCTCTAGTTATCCATCCATAGCAAATATAGAAGAATAAAAGTAGAGAAGTAATTGTTCTCCACAAGTTCTAACAATGAGATACAAATGAGAAGTGCTTCTCTCTATATATGAGAGATCTAGCACCCTTCTCATTATTTTAACAATATTTTCCTAGCTTAAACCTTAAGAAAATATAAAAATGCCTTTATCTCTTTACAAGCCCTAGAGATAAGATCATAATACATAAAATATCCATGATACTAGAGTGGATAGATTGACAAGATCCCCAACAATATTTTCCTAGCTTAAACCTTAAGAAAATATAAAAATGCCTTAATCTCTTTACAAGCCCTAGAGATAAGGTCATAATACATAAAATGTCCATGATACGAGAGTGGATAGGTTGATACGATGCTCCCAAGATGAAGTAAAGTGCTCAAATGCTACGACGTCCACCATAAATGCATCCTTAAGCTCACATGTGTGATCTCCCAACATGGATGATTCACTCAAAAAAGTGTGAAGGGGCATGTGTAGGGGCTCCAAAGTGATACATTCCCTCCAAATGGTGCAAAGTTTCATCTTCCAAGTGTAAAGTCATCTCCAAAAGGTGCAATGTCCCCTCAAAAGGTTCCATGCCCCCTCAAAAGGTGCCATGTCCTCTCACAAGGTGCTAGGTCATCTCAAAAGTGTGACATCCTCAAGGGAAGCCCAATGTCCTCCATAAAGTGTGGGACGACCTCCATCAAATTTATAAAATGGCCACCTCAACGCAATAAATGTAAGGCATTAGGCTAAGGATGATGGTAAATGAAGATGCAATGCAAAAGTCCTAAAACTAATAGAAGACGTTGGGAGAGTGTTAACCCCTAGATTTTCACCCTTGAAAATCTTGAGGGTTAAGAGCCAACATGCACTATTTTTGCTGGCATTCTGAGATTCTCCCAGAGTTTAACACTTGTGGTTAGCAGAGGTTGGTTCCCATCCGAGACAGGTATATGATTGATACATGGTTGTTTTGTTCAAAGTTAGAGCTAGCTTGTTTTTCTTTGCATTAGAGAGAGATGTTTACATACAACATGTGTCCCTACTTTTAGGAGACACGGTTTGAGTGGATCTCTTGACAGTTTGGAGTAGTTCTGAGCATACATGGATGGTCCTTGCATGATTCTAGGCCCAATGACACTTTTTCGGGCAACATGCAAGAACTTTCTATTTTTAGCAATTTTAACTCTAGGCCCCAGATTTAGATTTTGAGCACACATTATGTGGATCCTTGAGACATTCCGAGTATTTTGGACCTTTTCCGGGATGATTTGTCACAGATTTCTATTTTTAGCAGGTTGAGCACTAGGGCTCGCATGTCAATTATGATTGCGGATTTGGAATTCTCTTGGAAAACTAAGTCTGATTAGTATGGTATCATTGACATGCGAGCACATTCTATTTTTGGCAGTGTCTATTTTTAGATAGTTGGCATGGGGTAGTGTTATTCTAGTCATCTCGAGCATTTTTGGAGAGTTTGGATGAGTTTCGACAAGTTTTAAATTTTTGGGACTGGACAACTATTTTTTGGAAACTTCTATTTTTAGCAGTGGTCATCATCTCCAGAAGTGACAAGTGGTAGGATCTGATTCAGACATTTGGCGGAGTTTCAGTGTGATATGACATCCACGTGGAATTAATTGAGGAGGGGCACATTTTCCAAGGAAAAAGGAAATAAAGTCAACGAAGAATTAGAAAAAGTGAAAATGAGGTGCATAAGATGAGGTGGCACTTCTAGGGAGATGATTTAGCCAATCAAGGATAACTTTTCTTACTAATTTTTCCTCACTTAACATATCTTCACTTTCCATGCATTAATATCCCAAAATTCCCCTTAAATTATGTTTAAATGCTAATTTCCTAAAATTGAGGAAAATCCCTATAAAATAGGGTGGATTCCTCTTCTTTGGCTAGTGCATGCATAATTGGCGTGTTGACGTGTTTTAGTTAACTAAACACTCAACTGACTCTTGCCTTCTCTTAATGTATACTTTCCCTCACTTAAGTCACTATTATCTCAATTTCCATGCATTAACTCCCTCTTATCCTCACACATGTGCCACTCCTTCACTTAACTATCCATCACACTCTCACTCATAACTCACCCATGCACATTACTCACTCACACTTATTCCCTCATGCGCATTAATTCCTAAAATACTCATTCACACATCCTCATCTTCTCCTCTCAGGAAGTGCGCCTTACTCTCTATATAACAAAGAGGTTTATTCATTATTAAAGGATGGATTTTGGCAGCAGCTATTACATTCTTCTCTCATTCTTTAGTCTAGTTACTCTATTTTTTAGCAAGGTGATCATTGTACCGGTTGTGGACTTGTCAATTGTGGTGCAACCAACCCTTTTGCAAGCCTAATAATAAAGATGTTTTGTGTTCCTAACCTTCCTTCTTGTCGATACTTCGTTGAATTTTGCAATTAGATTAGTGACTTTCTTACTATTCATTGTGGTTCTAATCAATCTTTTGAGTAATTTCTTTCTTCCTTCTTTCTCTCTTTATTGTGCTAACCCTGTAGGACCCTCAAAGCAAAGAAAACTACTTTTTCCCACATTTTGGACAGAATTAACACGCTGTCCAAGACATTACAGCCACTGTTTTTTGTCTTATTTTGCAGAAAATCAGACTTGAGGACAACAACAAATCGCCCTAGGGACCCCCTTGAGGCTAGCAAGAACCAGCCCAAACAGAGAGGGGTCTAACCCGTGACAATTTGGGGTTTACTCCTTAAATTAACCATTTTTTCATCACTAGCACACAGAGAGAGAGAGAGAGAGAGAGAGAGAGAGAAAACTAGGGTTTAGATCACTTGCAATAAGAAAAAAGTTAGTGTCCTTGTAAGTACTTGGGCATATGGAGTCAGTGCACTTCAATGGAGGATAAAAGACAAAGAAAACTTAAGGATCAAGTTCTATGGTTGTACAATCACAAGCCTAGGTTTAAACCTTTAGGAAGCAAGTCTAGGGGGGTGTACAATCAGAAGCCTTGGATGTCGTCCTATGTCGTCTAAGACTTCTAACAAGAGAACAAGGTAGAAAATAGGTAAACCCTAGAGTAGTACAATCGCAAGCTCCATAATTCAACCAATAAGGACAAGTTTAGGGGGATGTACAATCACAAGACCTAAATTTAACCTTATATGCTTCATCAAGCTTAAGATGAATGAAAACAAGGAAGGGGATGCACAATTACAAGCCTTCCTAGGGTTTCAAAACAAAATTATCCAAGGAGAACAAGATAACATGCAAGTTATCAACAATTTGAAAGAGCATCTACTTAAAACACCATGAATAAACCATAAATACTTGGAACAACACTTACTAGCCAAGTTGCTATGCATGAAGAAACCCTAGAACAAGAATCATCGACCAAAACAAGAGAAACATCCGCAAGATCACTATCCAAGGGGTGCGCATAAGTACTCCATGATGAGAAAAGAGTAAAAGAAGTCGAGAGAAGTGATTCTCTATAAGTGTGAGTTATGATTTAGAAATGAGGGAAGTGCTAGCCTTTTATATGAGGAAACCCTAGCGCTTTACCTCTCAATAAGCCCCAAAAATGTAAAATGTCCATGATACAAGGTGGATAGGTCTAGGTCGACCCCCAAAACAACCTCCAACATAATGATAAAATGAAAATACATCAAAATGTCCCCTAAAAAACGACATGTGTGAGTGTGAGAGTCTCCAAGGGTGGTGACGTCATCCTCTTAAGGGGTAAAAAAGCCTCTAAAGGCCAGGTCTCTCCATCAAAGGGTGCAAGGCATCGTCAAGGGTCACGCCTCCTCATCCAAAGGTCATGTCTCATCATCATAAGTGCCAATTCATCATCAAAAGGATACCATCATGCTAGGTCGACTCAACAAGCACCAAATCATCATCATACACGACGTCACCATCAACATATGCAACGTCCAAGAGCTAGGGTGTAATTTTATGGGTGAAGAGGGCTCCACAACCTCTCCAAAGAGGTGTACTATTGTCTCCAAGTGCAATGTCATCCAATCAAACCCTAATATGCTCAGGGGTGGATTGTCCAACCTGTGGGGCTTCCTGCCTTCTCAATGGTACATCATGTTGTATATGCAACATCCAAGTTCATATGTCCAATGCAGTGTTGCAGGGAGCGTCGAGGGAGCGCGTTGCAGATAGTTTTGGGATGCTCCCCGCCCTTTTGGGAGCGTTGCGCTCCCTGGGACGCTCTCGGAGCCTAGGAGCGCGATCCCAAGGTGCTCCCTGAACGTTCTCTGGGCACTCCCTAGGCGCTCCTTGGATGCTCCCTGGGCACTCCCTAATGGTAATGTTAAATTCTTAGAGTTAAAGTGACATTTCCTTTATCTTTCATTTTTATCCTTTTACTTAAATTTTTATCATTACCATTAATTGTTTCAGGATGTTTGAGAGTGGTTCCAACCTCATTAGACTTCATATGGAGAAAGTAGAATTTTAGGTCCCATTCAAAATTTAGTAGACTTAAAGGTTTTCAGGATTTCAAGATTGGCAGAATTATAACGTTTCCATTGGATTCTATCATGTATGAGGGTATGGAACTAGCATTTAATCAAGACCACCAAGCCCTCTATGTACCCCAATGTTGGTGGTGTTGATTGTTAAACTCCTTTGTCATGGCCTTAGCAAAAATGTACCCTTCACTCAAACCAAAAGCATTGATTAGGCATGTTAAGATTTTTCCACCATATTCTAAGGCTAGGATTAGGTAGTTTCATCAAAATTGGGTGGTGTTGACTGATGTCCCTAGAGGATCGAGGTAGTAGAAAAGGCTAGACAAGAGGCCAAGGATGAAGGATGATACTAACGATGTGGATCCCAATATAAGTGATGGTGGAACATTGCTTGTCATTCATGTTTGTCATTTAAATGTTCTTGCTTGTTTATTTGTAATGCTTTCTTTCAAAGTTTCAATATAATCATTAATATACTATGGATGACATTTTGAACTTCATAATAATGTAGTATTCATCTACAAGCATAAATATGCATGTTTTCATATAT
>JZKD02S2309345.1:329019-345668 GCA_000966675.3 Picea glauca | reverse complement strand
GTGACATCTCTAAATTCATAGATGAAAATAAGCTATTGTTTTTTATAAGTTTCTTGCAAAACCTTTTACAGGGGTCTATAAACATTGGAGGTGACAAATTTGTTAGAGGAAGGTGGCCGTCCAGAAAGAAATTTCTACCACTCAAAACCGTCTGGATAAAATAGAATGGAGGGCACATAACACTTATTTGGTTGAAGAACAGTCACTAATGAAAGAGATTAAGATCTCCATATCATCATAAATTGCACTGATTATTCTGAAACTAATATTGATATAATGAGGTTTCAATTAAGATAAAATTGAGAAAAAACATGAAGGCCCTATTAGCTTATGAAGAGGTGAAGCACAAAAAGAAGGAACATCAGTGAGAATATTAGGTTGGCATCTAAGTTCATTAGATATTCCTAATGAAAGATATCGAAGATGTCAGAAGACAATGTAAAAGTTCCTAAAATCTAAAAAAAACAAGCAAAAGAGAGGAAAAAAGAAAATATCAATATGAAGAAACGATGTCAAAAGATGAACCCGACACTGGAGTTGACAAACTTTTGACGAACTTTTAACAAAAGGACCAATATGACAGTGGGAAGAACTAAAACAATAATTGGAGGATTACCATATCTTCCATGATTCATATTACCACAAGAAGCAAAACAACAGTGGTCATATGTGTCAAAGAAACACAGTGGCCAAAATGCAGCAGCCTAAGCAAACAACAACACGTCTTGTGATTTGTGCCTTGGATTAGTAGCAAGTTTTGTACTTGACCTTGATGACTTAAATTTCTTTTATAATTCTGTTGAACTTTGGGTTGGTGCATTGATAACCATGCAAAAAATTTGCAAGTTATCTCATCTAGCGATTGTAGAAATTGCTACAAGTTAGATGATAGGTATGGTAAGAGATATTTGGGATTGAAGTAGTGAGGTTGATAGAGATTCAATTAAAGTTTTGGGTTGAGATTTTGAAATGAGTAAAGACAATTCGTTTTCAATAAGAGAAGTCATCAGAGCAATACTATTCGAGATTTATCAAGACTGAGTTTAGAAGATTTTCCAAAATTTGAAGAAGATTTTCCAAAATTTGAAAAATATGTCAAGTTGGTTTTTATCGCAGGTTGTCATACACCAAAGTTGCAAAAAATGGATTACTTAACAACTTTTCTGCAAAACTTTGATGAGCAAATTATTTGGGAATTAGAGCTTAAGAGTGCCTATGTAAATTAGTGGTATTTAAAACCCCAAGGATAGCTCGGTTCAATCCTTCCGCAAAAGGAAAAATGGCCAGGGAGGTTGCAAGATTCATTCCCACCGAACCTTGTAGGGTTACTAATTAGTATTTTAATAGGCGGTCAATCCCGTCCTCCATCCAAAAAATTGGGGAAGAGGGGGAAAATCCGCCAGGCGCTGGCAAGGTATCAACAGGTCACTTGGAATGTTTAATCTGCAGGGGAGTGAAGGGAATATATTTCTCCGTTAAAAAAAAGAAAGAGAAAAAATCAATGGTATTTTATAGACATCATTATAGAGTGCATATATCATTTTGAGCACTTACGTTATCAGAATCATTCCATGAGAACTTTAGAAAAGTTTCCAAATCGTTGTCGCTCGCAATGAATTGTTTGGATACAACTGGAACATAGACATATTCAATCTTTGAAACTTTGTGAAAACCAAGTTTGGATACAATCGATTCCAAAAGGTATGACATTCAAAACTACAATTCGAAACTTTATATATTTCAGAAAAATATCAACGAGGAAATAAACTATCGCACTGCTTTATTTACTCAAAATGTCATTTTTTTTTTATTAAATGCACATCTAAAGCCCCCCAGAGAATCAAAAGGACGTATAACAAAGCAAGATGGTGGGAAATCATTTCAAGATAATGATGAAATCGATGAGTAATGCATATGTTTGAGATGGATTCTCAAAGGAAAATAATGATAAACCAAAATGTGATGAAGATAATAATGAAGAGGTCTAGCAAGAGGCTCAATAAATAGCTAAAACGCTAAAAGCATCCACTTATCAGCAATTTCTCAATTCAGTGAGTGAAGCCGAAGAAGTTTACTTTGAAGATGACTTGTGTAAAGGAAGGCCATGTTTACAAGATCTTATTGAGTTTGCTACCTCAACAACTGAAAAATCCACAAAGTCCACTTCTAAATCAATATAAGCCAATTTTGTTATACACTCGGAGGAATTAGAATTCCATCTACCAAAATTCATTGTTAAAATGGTCAAATGAGGGATACTACAATGGAAAACAATTGTTGATTTGTTCAAACCAACAATTGTGTTTATATACCTGTCCCAAGTTAAAATCAATGGAAAAATGGAACTTTGTTGTTGCGTTCGTTGATTCAAGGTGTTCAAAAATACGAGTTCAAACCAACAATTGTGTCTATATTCTTGTCCAACTCAAAGTCGATGAAAAATGGAAAATTGTCGCTACATTTGTTGATTTAGGACATTTAAGAAACATGGTGAATTTGTCCCTCTTTCCTAAATGGAAAAACATTCCAAATCTTGTGCCTTGTTAGAGATTAGGAAATGTCACCTTTACAAGATATGTTTCTGATATTTCAATGAGGGTTGGAAATGAAGAAGTTTATATAAATTTTTGCTAGCATGGTGAGCCTATTACACTTCCAATTGTGTTTCCGGATCCTATAGGCCCAACGATGACTGAAGAAAAAATGCTGAACTTGTGTGATTAGTTGAAAACAAATTGTTGTTCCAAGACAAAAGGCTATTAATGTTCTTGAGAATGGAAGAAAACTGGTTGAGCAGATTTATGATGATTCCTGAAAAATCATTGAATTTTATAAAAATAAAGAGTTGCAAAAGCCCTATAAGAATGAAGAGTTTCTAAAGTCGAGATGCTAAAAAATTAGCAAAGACCAAAACATTTGTGTTTAGACATACCATTGGAATTTTAGCATAAAGATGTCTCAATCTATGTTGCACGATGACCCATCCCCCCCAAAAAAACCCATGTACCCGTCGTTCTGGTGTTTTAGGGGCTTGGGGATCCCTAGGAAACATCCCCAAACAGCTGGGGATTTCATCAGGGACTCCGAGACTTGTTGTCTTCCCCCAAGATGTTCCAAAGATATTTTGGGGATGTCCTCGGTAGATTTCAGAGATGCTATGAGCAGATTTCAGAGATATTCTTATTAGAAAGTAATGGATGTGCTCGTTTAACAATAGACAATATAGCAATATTGTCACCCAACCATAGGCCGAAGCCACCCCCGAGCACCTTAACCTTGACAAAGAATCATTCTGGAAGCAAACCCTAGGCTAGATAGCCAAACAAAGGTGGTGCACCTCTCTCCAAGGATAGCACACCAAGAAAGAATAAGAAAAGTTGATCAGAGAGTCCAACCCAGGAAAACCGAAAACGAAGATTGCAGAACTATCGACAGTAACTGCTCCCAAGACTTGTGCACAAACTGGCCAATTGCAGTGCACACAAGTGTACTTCTGTAGTTCTGAGAGTACTAGCTATAATGAAGACTGACCTCCTATACTTACACTGTTTCTGCCATACTGCTTGGGTTGACTTCTCATTCTTGGTGCTAATTACTTAGTATATAACATTCCCTTTAGCCGACTTCTTCTCTTGGAGGCTAATAACCTACTACCAATCATTCTCTTGAGACGACTTGTCTTCTAGGGTTCTTAATCAATTATTTAGGGTTTCTTCTTGCTTCCCAGAATATTCTATTCTCATTAGGTTTATACATGGAGGTAAATACCTCCCGCAACTACCATAATATCAACACTCCCTCCTAGCTAGGGAGGTATTGAAGGCAATGGTCTTGAGCACAAACATACCATTCAACCGATAACATCATCATAGTCATACAGACTATGTCATGATTAGATCACATACACCATCATCACTATCAATGTCATCTGACAACATCAACTGCATCATCTCTCGAAACCATACTCCATTTGAGTAATCATACATGATGTTGAATAAGTCACTCACTCCAAGGAGTGATACAAAATCCATTCTTCTAATCCGGACATATGTCCTAGAAGAATAGATGTTCTGGACCATTTTTCGTCTGGAGAATCTTTGTCCGTCAGTACACTGATCATCCATCTAGCTGATAATCATTTTCAATACTTCCGATAGTTTACAAGGCAATCAGAACAATGCCATTCAATAGAACACAATTGTATCTATGCATAGTAGTACAAAACTACAATCCAGTGATACACTACCACACCAAGTAGCGCACAACTACTTGATCAGTGACATATAATTACAATCAGAGGAACACATCCACCATAATAGCATACATATACTGTCCAGAGACATACAATCTCCATGGAAATCATATCATCTGATATCAACTTGCATAAAAACAATATCACAATATAAATTGAGTCATCTGGGCCATTCTTCCACTCACATCTGTGAGATATGGAAGAACATCTGCCCACAGAGAGTAAAACATCAACGATGGGCTATCTAGACTATTCTTTTCAAGCAAGAAAGAATAATTGTCCTGATTTAGAATATGGTGAATTCTAAATTTTTAATATATATATATATATATATATATATATATATATATATATATATATATATAGTTGTCATCCCCTGAAAAATTTGGGGGTGCACTCTAGCAGTCATAGTGTTCCCTTGTCCCTGTTGTTCCCCGTCCCAAAAACCAGTGCAACATAGGTCTCAATTAACTATAGAAGCTTAACATAATGGAGGAGTTTAGGGAAAAAAATTTCCAATGAGCCCAAGTGATCAAGATGAAACCTAGAAGTAGAGAAACAAGTCACTAGATCAACAACTTATCATACCTATTAATTCACATTATGCATGTACAACATTTCTTATAAATAACCATACATAGAAAGTAAGAGGGAAGCCCCTTTTGGTTTTAAAGTACAAGTCATTAAATCAAATATCAATACCACTACCATATCCAATCATTGAATAAATAACTTATTGTTGAAAGGGTTACCACAACTAAGATGCTTTCCATGTTTGATTGTACAAGGTTACTACCAAATCAAGGTTGCAAAATAACATTGCCATAAAACAACATTCAATATTTTCGATAGACATTTCAAATGGAATGTCATGCCATTTGGATTAATTTCGAAGATGAATGGATTTCATTTTTAAATATTATGGTGAGTTTATCTGTACAAATATATATGATATGCATGCATTTTCAAGATATGTAGAAGAACATGAACATTTCAAGAGTTTTCAAGATTATGTCCTTGAATTTGTTTTAGGTTTTCAAAAAAGAAAATTGAGCTTTGTAAATCCAAAATTGTTTATTTGGGTTTAACAATTGAAGAAGGAAAAATTATTGATGCAACATCGTATAGTTACAAATCACTCATTTTTCTAGTGAACTTGAAGACATGTCTCAAATTCAAAGTTTTTTAGGGGTGTATAAAGTACATTAATAAGTATATCGTCGCAGGCTTTGAAAAGATTGCTCCAATTATAAAACATATCCGTGAAGGAGGTTGTTCGAAGCCAACAATTGCGATGGTTATATAACTTAAAATTGAAGCTAAGGTACTTCCACCTCTTTAATGGTCCACTGGTTAAAGAAAATTTATATTGCACACTAATGCTTGTGAAATTTTTTGGTTATCACTTCTGATTAAAAAGATAGATGTCACCCACGATGAAGGAGAATCTCTTTTTCCTTGGAAATTAAATTAGTATCACTATTGTAGGAATTCTTTATTGAATTTGTACGAGAATAGTTAATGCCTTCCAAGTTTTTTGGAACATTCTCTCACTGTGATCCTTCAACATTGTGCACACAAAAAAACACGTGCTTACTCATTCACTCTACTCATAAAGGGGTTTGACCAATATCATATAAATGTATGCATTCACGCTGAATTGCTAATTATTTTGTTAGGTGAAACCAAACACTCTACAATTTGGGTAGGAAAGATGTATGTTACTTTGTGTGTGTATGTGTGTAGAGCAACAACTAGTAGGGGTAATAAGTAGCAATCATATGTGTTTTATTATTTGGTTCATTGATATTGGGGTAGATTATCATTGATTTTGTGAGGCTCTAAATAGTAATGGGAAAAAGAGCACATGAGTTCCTTCCAACCCATCATCATTCACTTGTAACTAACATCCTATTTAATAATGATTCACAACCACATAAAAAATCAACACAAGAAGGGATGTAAGATATGCTTACAAGTCAACCATGATTTTCCCTAGGGATCCCGTGCATGTTGAGTAGATTTTTGAGGGCATGGATGACCTTAGGAATTGGGTCCATATGGGTTACTTCAATGCAAAAAATCTCACTTTCGGGAATTTATGTCAAGGTTTGGAACTTTGTAGAGTAGGAAGCCCAAAGGAAAGATCCATATCATGCCTTTAAAGCAAGTTTTTCTCCTCTCTTTGAAACCCATAAGGATAGGGGTATGGTCCTTGAGGGCAACCCATGGCCTTTTGGAGATTGTGTCTTGATCTTTTCCCCTTGGAATGAATATTTCAACTCCAAAATGGGGTGGAGGGACCCTCTATATTTGTTAGTGTGGTTTCTTGGGATTCCTTCACATTTATAAAATAACAAGGTGCTTCAAGACATTAGAGATATCGAGGATTCCTATTAGTGCACAAGAGAGGATAAACCTTCATGTAATTTCATTTTTTCTCTTGGTGATGCACATGAATGAGAGATTTCCCATTAAAATTACTTTTGAGGTTATAAGTGAGGACTAGATCTAGTGTTTTGACTATGAAAACATCGCCTTCTAACATGATTTTGTTATTGTATATATCACATTCTTATGGACTATCCATCCGAATAGATCATATATAAGAGACGGGAAAAGTAGGCCTCTTCATGAATCCGAGCTATATCTCAATCCCAACCAATATATGGCATGTGATCTAAGAAAAATCTAGGTTCATCTTTGATCTTTGTTGATGGTTTATATTGATATCGATGACTTTGGGAGTTCTGGCCTCTCCCGATATTGGTCTAAAGTGGATTTATGGTGATGGATCAGTTGATACTTAGGGGTGGTTGGATCAAATGGCATTGAGTTGATGGAGGGATTGCATTGCCTTGGTATGAAATCCACATGATTCATCATATTCTTTTGCTAAAAAAAGGTATCCTAACTTCTCAATTATTTATTTCTTAGATTGTTAGTGGCCAATTCTATGAGTGGAGGAATTATTGATCATGTTGCTGTGGCTCTAGAAGAAGTGGATGATGATTATTAGTTGCTCGCAATAGTGCCTTCTGATTTGGCCAAGGGCCTCAAAAAGTTTTCAATGAGATCAACGATGTTTGTATTCATTTTTGAGAGAGATTATATTGGCACGTTAATCATGAGTTTGGATGCCCAACCAAAGGTGGATTCTCAAGGGGAGATTTACTAGTTGATCTCGAACATCCAATCCTTTCCCTTCCCATAGGAGGTTGGTGAGTACTGTTATTGCGGGATTTGTACTTGTGTAAAGCCCACCACAAGACTCCCAAATATTGTGTAACTATGGAAGAACCTTTCATTGTCACCTAAGTAGGGACTTCCCTCCTTTTAGTGATGGAAGAGGTCCACCACAAGGGAGGCTTCCCTGGTGACCTCAAGGAATCAAATAGAAAGTTTAGTAGCCAAACCTACCGCCCCCTATCTTGATCAACGAATGATTGGTCTAGGTTAATGGAAAAGAAAAGTTTTGAAGATGATTCGGTACCTTCCCGGAACAAGATCACTTTACAATATATATATATAATTCCAAGTCAAAGTATGCAATAAATGTCTCTTCTAGACACTAGTTAAATTAGATTGCTATGGCTGTTGCAAATTGCAGCAGTAAACCAATCTTATAACAACAATAAGTAATTTGTAACAACAACAATAATAAATGCTAATAAATACTACAATTGACCATAAAATTTAAGCATACATCCAATAGAACATTATCCAATTATTGAAGGTAATTTATGAGTGAGTTAAGCCACCAATAGATTAGTGTATGCAACACATTAATGTAATTTAGATCACAGTAGCAAACCTTTTATGACAACATCAAATTATTTAGTGAGTTTGCTAATGTTAGTGTTAGTATAGTTAGTATAATGCTCGGGAGTTTTGAGAGAGTGAGTTCATCAATCAATTCACCATGAGAATGTTTTAAGACTAGTGGCTTTTAGGGGTTATGGAGTCTTTCAAATGCAACCAAGCTTGAAGGTTGGTCTATTTTAAACCAAGAGGTAGGATCTAAACGCTAAGGTGAAAGCACATTTAGGCCTAAGGTTTTAAATATTGAAGAAACAAACTTCTAGGGTGCAAGCACATTTGGGCCCTAGAAGTTGTTCCTCCCTTTTTTTTAGCTTCAACTAGATTAAAGATCAAATGTCTAGGGATAAAATTCTAAAGTGCTAGCACTTTAGGGCTTTAGGGTTGTAATCCTAGCAAGGAAAATTAACCAATTTTAGAAAAATATCACCTTGTGAGAGGAACAAGCACTTATGTTCCTCTCTAAAGGTTTCAATAAACAAGATTCCTTGCAACAAATAACAATTTCACCATAAACATTAATAGCATGAACAATAATTGCAGAAATTCACTTACTTAATCCAATAATTTAGAAACCAAGAGAATGTAACCCTAATTGCAGAAATATCCATACAAAATCAATAAAGCCATCCACAAGAGACCTTTCCAAGCATAACACATGAGAGAGAAGAGCTAGTTACCCCAAAGAGTGAAAATTTTAGAAGTGTATCTCACAAAGGTGAGAGAATCATGATGAGAAAAAAAAGTGAGGCTAGCCTAAGGTGAAAAAAATGTTAAGTGAGGTGTCTCCTCACCCAAGGTCATGCCAAATCATCTCCAGTACTCATCATCCATCAAAACCTAACAACGTCAAACCCTAGAAGGTGACATCAAAGTCAAAACAATGATATCAAGGGCCTCAAAGTGTTGTGTCCAAGGAAAGGAGGGCTGCATCTCATCTCTGAATGATGTCCGAGTCACTACTGCTACAACGTCCTTCATCCTGTGGGAAAATAGGCTCAGGGGTACTTTTCCCAGCTTGTGGGGCTTTTATCCCATCAATGTGCCATAATGATTGGATATACTCAAACCAAGACCATCTGTGCATCATCCAAGGTTTTAAGGATGTGAGAGCCAATATCTGAGGGTGGTGAGTCACTGGATGACTCACTGCTCTCCGTCACACGTGCCATGACCCCGCAATAAATGCACAACGTTCTGGGTACAAGCCCATGGCGTCCCTAAAAGAACCATGTCAGGTCCATTTAAAACAAATCAAAGTATAAAACATGGTTAGCCAAAGTTCATAAGAAACATTAGTCCTTAAAACATACAATTAAGCTGCAACTTAATATATAAGCCATGTAATACATTTCACCTTAGTATCCCCTTCAAACATCACATCAGCCCAAGACCCCATGTGAGTTACCAAGTTTAAGTATGTGAGGGCCTTCATCCAACCCTATTAGGTGTTTCACCTAGTCATGAAATCAAATAACCCAGGTAGAAAGATAGGTCCCGAGAGTAACAAGGAAAAGTAAAAACCCTTCAAGAATTGTGATATTGATATGGTTTTAGGGCTTACTTATGGATAATGGTGTCATTGAATCCATTTCTATGAGCACCTTTGTGGAGGGTGCGCTTTCTCTTGATTTACCCCATATTTACGTGCTATTTTTTCCAATCCCCCTTATTTGCCTTTTTCTAAGTCCTACTTCATTATATTTGCAAGTCCCTTTTCTAAGGTTTCAAGCCATTAACATTTCTTTTTTGGATCAGGGTGAGCACTGAAAGAGTAGAGCTCAAGTTTGGAATGGATTTTGTTAGTCCAATTTTTCTATTATTCCTTTCTTTCTTTAGCCTTATTTTCTTATTCTATTCATTGCAGCTGCAAAACAACCCCTGGGACTTCGACCCCTCTTCTCATGAGAGAATGGATCATGATCCATTGCTGAAGTTTAGTACATTATGAGAGGCTCCAGTATGGAAAGTGTTAAGTATGGCGGTGAACAAAATGTTACCCTTGAGAGGTCCCCCCAGTAGTACCCCTTTTCCCTGGGTGGTGACAACACAGGACTAGGGTGAAAAAGCTGACCACCAAGGTGAAACAAGGAAACTGACACAATTTCCAAAACCAGTGATCCATTATCCAACTTCAACCAAATAACCTCATCCACATGACCGAAAAATTAAGCACAACACTTTGCATAAAATAAGGACTAACATACCTCATGGCGACGATGGCTTACCATCTCCCATACTCTAGGTTGCTTGGATGTGATGAGCCTTGGTTGACTTGTAGTTGTAAAGGTGAATGAGGGGGATGCTAGGTTGCTATCTATGGACACACTGATCATCATCATGGTCAGGATCATTTTTTCCATTACGGTCCATGAGACATGATCTCCTCTAGTTACCCCTAGGCATGGGGGGTAACAAGTACTACACTGAAAATCGAATGAATTATGAAAGGAAAGACCTTCCACACCAATGGATTGGTACATTAGAGAGCACAAATAAATGGAACAACCTTTCACAATTCAAGCAAGTAAACATATGAGAGACTAAAGATAAACAAAGAAAGAAAAGGACATTACCTTGTGGGCGCTTCTTAAGAAGTCTTCTACTTGGTGGTTGAGGTAGAGGAGCAAGAGGATGATAATTTTCTTAGCAACAAAGGACTCTAGAACAAAATCACTCTCTTTGGTAGCACTAACATGTGTTCTTGGAATTTGAAGATGATAAATTGTTGTCGAAGAACCCTTTTTATTGTTAAAGAAAGGCTCTCATCAGATGAAAATGGATAGCAATTTCCATGGGTGGAATGAAATAAAATAACAATGGAGAAAGAAATAGCGTAATTGTGTGAACAACAATTTCCATGGGAGATAATCACTGCTTGGATATTAAATTTCATGAAAACACAAGATTTTCATTGACTTTTGTAATAGATATTCTTGTCACCACTATGGGATGCATATAAACTTCTTGTTTATTTTTTTTTCACGTAGGTTTGGAGGGATTTGGTAAGTGTGGGGTACATGAGTATCGGAGGGAAAAACACACCATTGGATTTTTGTGGAATTTACTAACGTTTTGGGTTGCCTTGGTGAACTTGGTCATTCCATCAATTGAATGTGGGTGAAATAAACATGTCATAGGCCTAAGGGGGACCCAACTTGGGTGTATTCAACAATCATTATGGAGAGAAAATGGAGTGATATAAATTAGGTGGGTGATTTTTTGGGAAACATTTTTTCCATTTCACTAGAGAAGGGTCTGGAAAATATGTTATCTCATCCCCTGACTCTAATAAAATTGACTCTATTTCGTGTCTTTTACGTTGGTTTTGGAAATAAGGTAAGATGTAAGAAAATGTTTTGTTTCCTTTGGATCTATCCCCACCTAGCTCGTATACCAAGAGATCTAGGCATGCTTAGTGATGATGCATGGATTCTCAACCAAAGTTTTTCCTAGTGTTCCTTTCCATCCTAGAAAGATATTTTGTTTTAATTTTTTGAATTTGGGATGTATATATTGTATTTTTTTCCACTTATTATGATTGTTGTAATGGAAAAGTAACAACATGTATTATTGGAATTTCCTTGTTTACTAAAGGAATAGATTGGTAAAAGGGAAGAAGTTCCCATACATCTCTACTTATGATTCTTAGCGTCATATGGATTATTTGGAGCCAACCCACGAATTTGGACTTTTCAAGTCCGAAGGACTATTGTTTCAAGTTTCTTGTAGTTTACATGTTAGAAAACAAAACTACTTTTTTCTTTGGGGTGTGTGTGTGTTCTTAATAAATTTGACTAAAATGAATATAAGCTAGTTCATTCATAATAAATATTAAGTGAAATATTTTTTTGAATTAAATATTATATTACTTGGGTTCCTAGTGTTATTGAAGCAAATATTTTAGTAATTTTATCAACAATGTTGGAAAAAAAAATTCATTGCAAAAGGCATGTGATATATGCGTATTGGTGTAACAACATGGACATCCATTACAAAAAATTGAGTAGTCTAATCCTAGTTGGGAACATATAAAACCAAGATAACATTAACAAGGATGTTCTCACATACTAAATTTTTCACTACATGCCATAACCTTTGTCTTGGATTGCCCATTTACAATCACCAAAGTCATAGTTTATAATTTTTAGTCTCCAAAACCTCTCTTTCTTAGTGGTTCTTTGGATTTAGCTATATTTGATCTTGTGGACATTAATGTTACAAAACACAATTGCAAAATCGTCCGTGTCATCGTCTAAATTGAAGTTCACCATTGACATGTTTTTGTCAACACTTCTGTAGATGTTACAAGCTTATATAATGTTGATGCAATAATGCCAATTGTAGACACCAATTCATATACATATTTGGTTATAGGGATCGACACACCCAAAAAAGACTAGGGGGGATATTAGGAATCTTCAGGAAGAGAGATCCAAACTACTAGCATGGGAGTAGGATTTTTTAAGGCAAAATAGTAGAGTTGTTGGTTAAAAAAAGGGGATACGAACACAAAGTACTTCGATAGGTTTGAAATGTCTATAAAATTAGTGAATATAATATGGGAGGTAAATGAAAAAAATGGGACAAGGCAAGTAAATTAAGAGGGCATCAAAATGTTACCTTTTTGGGGTTACTCCAAAAGTGTTTTCACCCTGTTAGGAGAGTACTAGGTCTCTTAGCCCCTTGGTGATGTTTCATGGACTTAAGGATGGCTCAGTTTAGGTGGATGATTGACCTTCGTTAGAGTTCTAGCATAACACCCTTACCTAGGAGGTTTCCATTTTAATTGACATGATAACTAACCCATTGGGTGCACACCATGGGGGAGTTTGTTGCTTGATTAGGAGAATTACCTACCTAGGAGGAGTAGCATTGGGAACTTGGAGGAGGGAACTTAGTCTTTGGAGTTTGGGACCATATGATATATACCTTTTAGGTTGTACACTTCACTTGAGGAACATTTATTATGGAGGTTGGTGATGGACCTGAACACATATGTTGAGGAGGGACATTGGAGATTAGTGATCACATTGGCACACATGTTGAAGAGTGTTGGGCACATGAGGAAATGTGGTACCCAGTTAGAGGAGGAGAACCTTGTGTTACCCCCCCACATCTAGGGGTAACTAAGGAGATTGAGTCTCGAGGCCTGCAGGTAGAATACATGGAGTGTCGAGAGTTGGATGACCAACATAACCCATACAACCCCTCTTCTTCACCACATTTCACCATCATCATCCACAATAGAGAAAATCCCACCACATTAGTATGGTCCATGTAAAGGCTATGAGTCTTGCTTCATGAGGTAACTGTAGGATTAAACCACACTCCAAGACCTAATTTTGAATAGGAAATACTACACTAGTTAATTGCAAAAGAAAGAGAGGAGAGAGAAAAATATTGTAGTGTCCCCAAGGCCGAGCCCCGTTGTAAACCATGTTTTGAAAGGAATTGTAATTATGTTTTATAGGCTGGTGAGCCAAGTTCTTATAAGCTGGAGACTTATGTGTTGTTAGGCCAGGGAGCCTAAGTGTTGAAGGCCAGGAGCCTGCTGTTGTATATGTAATCATGCAGAACACTTAATAAAATATAAACACCACCAGGTGCAGACCGACCACGATGAATGAGTGAAGGGGGACTGAGAATCCACAAAGTGGGCAAGGAATTAGGGACTGGAAGGTGGGAAAGGGGCTAAGTGTTGAGCCTGGGGGCCAAGCCTAGGGGGCTTAAGCCTGGGAATAATATTTTAATATTATTCCAAAAGAACATGTGCATTCTATGTTTCATTTCATCCTAAGTTTTGGAAAGGGTAAGCGTGCAAAGGGGATGCAAGCTGATGGAATGAATGCAGTTCCAAGGGTGAAAAGTGTCAACCCTGGTGCATGCAAATAAAACGACAAGGAGGAGCCGTGAGAGGGACCTCTCCTCCATTCTACCTGACGATCTGAAGGTAAACGATCGGACCTCTGCAAAAGAATACCTTGGTGCATCCCTGAAAGCCGAAAAGCCTGGGTTGACTTCTGAGATAGCCGGTACCATCCCTGTTTGAACAGTTCGAACCTGTGTCGACCCTGCATGGATTGTTTTTCACGCATCCCCGACAACCAGAGCGTGAGTCTATTCTATGCTGGTGGATTGGGAAATAGAAGTGACCATCCATTGTTGAACCTGTTGGGAAGCCTGTGTCTGTTTTCCCCGTGAGTTGTTGTGACCACGCAGTGCTGGACTGCGTGGGGTCTTGTTGGCCAGTGGTGCAACGCTCTCTCCAGGTGAGAGAGGTAATTGAAGTTGGAAGAACAGGTTGTTGGCCTGTGAGCGATTCTCTCTAGGTGAGAGAGTGCGCGAAGGAAGGAGAGGACTCCTGGAAGGAACCTTGTAGCTGCCACAGAGCTCGGAGACTTCCGGTCCGACCTGTTCCTGTAACCCAAGGCAAGGGAGATTAGCAGTCGAAGGACTGTCCAGGTGACAGAGAAGGTGTATTCTCCTGGGGTGGAACAGGCATGTGGGGAATGAGGGTCTGTGGGCAGTGAGCATGGGAGGTTCCTTGGAGAGAATCCCTTGTGGGTGTGTGTTGTTTTCCCTGTAACCTCAGCCTAGCCTAGATTTCCTTGCCTTGGGGTGGAGCTTAGTCCCATCTCGTGGGTGACCCACTGCTGAGATGATGAGCAGTGTGGTCTAAGGCTGGGAGGTTCGTGGAAGGCCTGAACTTGGTTGGTGGAATCTACCATTGATAAAGATAAGTATCTGATTATGTTTTAATCATGTTTTGCATGAGTGTGCTGCTTATGTATCATGTTTTCCGCTGTGTATATGAATTAATAAGAAAAGCTAATTGCTTGCTGATTATGGCAGTAATTCATATGAATACTCCGTGTTGAATGTGTTTATTGTTTAAATGCATGAGATTTATAATACTTGTATGAGTTATGTACAAAGTGGCGTTATAGTCTTTTTTTAAGAGCGATTAAACAAAGTAGCAGAAAAGGTGTGCTACAGTTTGGTATCAGAGCCAAGTTTTGACACAGAGCCTAGATGGGCCAGTGGAGTGGTCTTTGGACCCAGAGTGCGGGGAAAATTGGGTTTGGAAAGCCAATTTCGGACCTTGGTTTGCCCCGAAGGGTCAAGGAGTTACTTGACGAGTTTTTAAGCTCAGGAGGTTAGCGACGTGTGAAACCACAGTCGGGATGTTCTATGGCCACGGGAAATAGGTCTCCATAGCGATAACGTTAGAACCTTAGGATCTGCTCGGGAGGGAAGGTGGACCCTCGTGACTGTCGGATCTGGAGAGTATGCGCAGGGTTTAAATCCCTTTTTAATCGCACAGGGGTGTGGGAATCGCGATATGCGAACTCCCGAAAACTTCAAAATGCCAAAAGATCTGCGCCGTTGATCTGACCGTTGGGTTCCATGCTTGGATTGGACGTGGATGCATGAATGTGTACCACGTGCCAGTGAGTCGAAGAGACAGGCGAGAGTGGTGGGACCCGATGACATCGTTAAAAGGGACGTGGACCCTCCTGAACGTACCACATGCCACGATGGTGAAGGGCGACAACTGTGCTATGGGCCCGAAGAATAAAGTAATTCATGATTTTGAGAACTCGCGAGATAAGGGCATGGGAGCTTGACATTGAAACTCGTGAAGTCGCGAAGTAGCGAGAACGAGAGGATAAAAGTCAACATCGCTTCTCGGGGTTTCGTGAAAGGGAGGCACCAGGTTTGGATGCCACAACTCACTAAGGTGCGAATAGCGAAGGGTGCTAGCAATTAGCCCTAGACTACAGTCATGCGTAGCAGACGTTAGCAAGGAGGGGGCCATACCCATGTCGCATCTCGGGTATCGACGGTTAGAGGAAATGAGTCGAGGGTCTTCGACTCACAAACTCGTGAGATCGCGAGTTGCAAAAGGGTGACTCTGGTTACGAATATATAACTGTGGGATCTTCGTCGACCGAAACCCGAAGTCCCGAAATCACGAAGTGCAGAAAATGAAAGTTTTGAAAACACAAAAATTGCAGAACCAAACGAGAGCTCAGAAAACTTAATTGAATCAAAATGTCTTTCGTTCTTGTTCGTATTGGCTTATAAATGTTACAGATTGTTCCAAAGGAGTAATGGTCTGACAAACTTCAAATTTAATTGCACAATGCGTGTGTAGAGTTCAACGGAGCTTAGGATTCCAGTTAACCAACGCCGAGTATGGAATGGGAAAAGGTGACGATGGCCTCCGAAACAAGAGACGAACGGGAAGGAAAGGATGTCAATATGGGAGTGGAAGGATCGAACTGCAATGGGCATGGAAAAGAGATGGATAAGGAAGAACATATGATGTAACTCATCGAAAGATTGTAGAAAGATGCCCAGGCTCGCCTAGCTGATAGCCGAAAGCTCATGAAAATCTGGGATCGGTAGGGTGAATTCAATTTAAAAATGTTGAAGAGCCTGGAAAGAATAGAAAAAAAATTGGAAAAAGGGAGTGACACAAGCAGATCAAGAAGTGTCAGAACCCCTGAGGGGAGAAGGAGATCGAGGAGTGGTAACAGACATTACTGTCTCTCCCCGAAGCATTCTAGCA
>JZKD02S2309345.1:281937-307724 GCA_000966675.3 Picea glauca | reverse complement strand
TATCCATCCATGGGTGTTGTATATGCATGTGCATTGTCCTTCATGTCCAAATAACTTCATCAATCTTGCGGTCCAAAACCCATGACTAGGGTTGACATCAATGACAACAACCAATCTTCCAACAAATCCAGCAGACATAGAAATTGTTGGGCTAGATTTGTTAAAGGAAATGGAAGAACATATGAAAAGGATAAAACATAATTTAAAGGCTGCACAAGATAAGAAAAAAATCTATGCAGAAAAGAACAAAATTTTCAGAGAATTCAAAGTGGGTGAACATGTGCTTTTGAAAGTAAAGTCGAAGAGAAGCTCGCTAAGATTAAGAATTTGTCCAAAGTTGGGAATGAAAGATTGTGGGTCTTTTGAAATATTATAAAATATAGGGCCAATTTCATACATGCTAGCATTGTTTGCATCCATGAGAGTGCATAATGCATTTCATATGTCATTATTAAAGAAATATGTGCCTAACCATAACCGCATAATTGATTGGACAAGTGGAGCACGAAGGGGGTTTCTAGGTGGAACCAATACACATTCTAGACCGGAAAGTCAAAGTGCTAAGGAACAAATCCATAGGGATGGTAAAGGTTCAATGGAACTTCTACGGTCTTGAAGATGCTACATGGGAGCATGTATAAAACATACGAGTAGAGTACCCACAATTTTTTGATAATTTTGAAGAAAATGGAATGCAAGACTCCATTTTGAGAAACTAGAGTTCTGGAAGCACATCTCTGAGTCCTAGCCAATTGTGTTGGGGCCCCTGATAAAATAATGGCTCATTCCTTGGGTTAAATCCTGATAAACGGATGGAACATCCCTTGGGTTAGCCCTGATAAATGAATGGTCAATTCCTTGGGTCGACGAGTTGAAAGGAACATGAGATTATGGTTGGAGCTGCTGCTCGAGTTGAAAAATTGTAGATTTTTTATTTTCTAAGTATTGTAATGCAAATTTTCATATATGTGTATCGGCATAGAGTGTACTGAGGACGACGCAAAATTGTAGGGGAGGGGGACTGTAATATCCCCACTATAATCCCTAGTTTAATTAATGCTTGAGTAGATATAATGCGTGGCTATGGCCAAAACGATGTAATATGCGAATTATATTTCTATGTTTTAATAATAAAATGTGATGCCAACTGCTAAGGGGACATGGACAAGAGATGGGCGTTGAATAAATCCACAAGTGAGGGGGGTTTCTAGGATAATGGCTAAGAGGGGTCCAAGGGGGAGTTACCCATGTATTTTAATTCAACCCATTTTCCTAAATTTTCTATTGGTGTATGAATCTCCTGAATTTTGATTGAATGTTCCCAAATCCAATCATTGAATATATGTAAGAGGGTGGGTGTGAGTAGTCACATCCCAAAGTTATTGGGCACATGGGGGTTGAGTACAATCAACTTGGGGAAGAGTGTGAGTCATGCAAACAAGCCAAAGGAGAGGAAATACATATGGGTTGGGACACAATTTTTACACATTGATTTTTTGGGCATGATGAGCAAGTAGAGAGAAAGGAAGAGAGTTTGGAGCTAATGCAACCACAGAGGAAAAATTCTAAAGCAAGTTGGAGCGTATTTGGAGCTGGAAATAGAAGAACCAGGTTGTCAGGCTTGAAGAGTGAACTCCTTAGTGAGTTGCACTAAAACAACAAGTGTTTGTTGTGTTTTGCTGGTAGTTTTCCTAGCAACAAGTTCCCTTGAGTTACCAGCTGAGAGATTCCTAGCTACCTTTGCCAGAGTGGCCCTGATAAACGAATGAGACACTCGATGGATCAAGATAAGTGAAGGGGTACATTCCTTGGGTTGAGCAGGTCAAGAGTGTTATAGAAAGATTTGCCTCACCATTGCTATCTTGCACAGAGGGGATTTTTCCATTTCCCTATGCAGACTTATCATCCCTTTTTGATAAATTCAGAGCTAAAAATAAACATTTTTCCACATATACGCGCCCTATCAGCTATACAACAAGTGTATATGAAGGGTGCTCCACTACAACCCGTGTACATCGAGAGTTGTGCCAGAAAATACAAAAATGGAGTCAGGTTTCCATATCACGACAATAGATCTTTGATCCTTGGCCTTCCATATACTGGAAACGTTCTGACTCGGCTCTTCGGTTGCATTTTGAAGGCTATAAGAGCACAATTTCGAGCTATGGAAAAGAGGAGAAAGCACTCAACTTTGAGAGAAAATTTATATTGGAGAAATTACTTCATATTGAGTCTGCATCCCTTTGTCCCTCAAGTCTGAACACAGTGTTCAACCCCCAAGATCTTTCCTTATTGATGAGAAAACCTCATTGTCTCTCTCTTTAGAGCTTGCCTTTGGTGGAGGATTTAAGTGGTGGAGACCTAGTTGGAAGGAACTTGGTTCCTTGGTTTCGAACCGTGCCGACATGGAAGTCTGTAATGTTGACACTTCTGTTGATCAATTATTAATAGAAATACTCCTTTCCCCTCCTATTGGTATCGTGCAAATATATGATTATTATCCATGGGCATGTTTGTAATGTTTATTAATGGATTATGTTATCTGATGTGCTAACCCCTTAATATCACCACTATATACTTGATTTGCTTGTTTGTTGAGAACCTATTGCAGGTGCAAAGCTTTGGGTCGAAGTGCTCAACGGTGGAACATCATAAAACGTTGGATCGAGGTAGGCCTCTTTATTATCTTGCACATTAGTTTATATAGCATATGTTGGAATTGAGTTGATTTCTGCAGTCATACCTGTTTGTTGTGGTTTACCCTTGGCCATAGAGAGTTTTTCCCTCGTAACAGAAATAGAGACTCCACTGGGGAGAGATCTTCCTTCTAAGGGTTGAAGTACTTTTTCTTCTTGCATTGCTCTTTTTCCTTTGTGTTTCTTGTCATATCATTGCTTGGCAGATTCTGTTCACTATGAGTCTGAGTTTTAAACCTTTTTTCCCTTCCATGGCCTTGTTTTAAAGCATGTACGCTCCTTTTGCCTTGACAGTAGTGTACACACACGTTCTTCCTCTCTGCAAGCTGCATATATACGCACTCTTCTCCTGAACAATCGCGTATACCACTTTTCCTTGCTTGTTTTCTTGGTTTAGTGACTGCTGGGTGGGTGAGTTTTGATGTTTGTTGAGCCTTCTTAGGTCTCTATAGTGCCTGTTGAGCTTCTCTGGGTTGACAGGAAGCTGGTTGGGAGTTGAATTTATGGGTGTAGTCTTTCTCATTGTTTTATATTTTTTGGTGTGTCCTTGAACTCTGGGCTGTTTGCTTGGATGCTTAGTATTCTGCTCGAGTTATTTCGTTTATACATAGTAGAATTTATATATCAGGTTGCTTTCCAGTCCATGCATTTTCTCTTTAATATATTGAAAATACAAAAAAAATAGGCATTTTGCATTGGTTAACATTTTTGTCTTTGAACCTTTATCATTAGCTTAATACATTTAGTGAAAGATTGCATTTTACTTGTGAATTGCAGTGTTGAAATTGAAAATTGCACTATTTTTATTAACATAACATTCATTGAAAAGTTAAAGGTAGACTTTGAATTATATTCATATTTATCTTTTGCAGAGTCATAACATCATGAGTTTCTCTTCCATACCCTTTTGAGTAATCACGACCAATAAAATTTATGCTTTAAACTAAAATTGATTAGTCATGATTTTATTTTTAGGGTGCACAAACTAGCCTAGGATTTAGTGCTTTGGAATAGGATTTTGTGAGTAAACTTCTCTATGGAAATTAAATCAACATATGTGTCTGAGACAGGGAGTTGAGAATTCCATTATATAATTGGTAATATTAGGAGGCTCCGCTCACACCAGAGTTAATCACGAGGTCGCGTGAAGTTAGTTGAAGGGATAACCCCTGGATACTCGCCTAGCGTCAGAGATATTTCTGTGGATTTATTCGTATTTGGGGATCGTGCTAGTACCCATACCTCTGTGAGAGGCAGTTCTTTCAAGGTTTCAGGCTTTGCTACCCTGCCCATACGGTGATCTGGACTTACGACTGCTCACCTGTGCATTGGTTATACAGTGGTTTATTAGTTGCTTGACTTAGGTATCTCATAGGTTACTTGCAGGGGTTATTTTGCTTGTATCGTGGGTCAGATAGAGGTCGGACAACACACATCCTTTATGGAGGATTACCTCTCCGAGGGGATATGGTCGACTGTTTGTTAATCCCACGAGGGCCTCTATAACTGATTCTGTTACCTCCAAAATTTAGCAGGGAGTCTTAAGTCCCTCTTGGACGAGACATACGTTCTTTAGCGAGGGAGGCCACTCAACCACTTTAGCCCGTTTGCATGCATATTGGCCGTTTGACTTTTTGGTATGCTCTTTGACTACTAATTGGCCTTAGGAGTCTTTGTGGGGTTCCACCATCATGGATAATGGAGTTTCTTTTTCTCCATCATTTGCTTCTACCTACCCCATGATGCCTACTCATTTCATGGGGAAAAATCCTTCCAACTTTTACAATGGTATGAAGAACTACAATACTCAGTCCGCGGCTTGGGTCTCTAGTAATTTTTCTATTGATATGTCTTCACCTGTGCAATCCTCTCCCTGGTCCACATATATGAATCCTAGAATGGGATCTGGGGGCATCATGGCTCCGATGCCTACTTCTTCGTTTGATATGAGTCGTGTCCCCAGGGGAGGTTGGAACCTCCCCCCTTTTGAATCTCATGCTAGCTATGCTCTTCCAGGAGACAATGCTCATACATATTCCTTTCCCACTTATTATGCACAACCCACACATCTATCGCCCACCATGTCAGTTCCTTCAAACATTTTTCCCATGACTGGCCCTCAAATGCCTCCGGGTATTTCATATGGAGAAAACCAATTTTACGGTTCAGGATACCTTATTTATGAGACCCCTTCACAAGGAGGAAACATATATCATCACTCGAATAATTCTTATCCAACCTCGGTCGCTTCGTAGGACTCAATGATGATTCCCATCCAAACTTCTCTAGAACATTGTAGTGCAAGCTACCACCCTTCTGGGCAGGGAGGGGGAGTACACTAGGATCCTTCATGGGTTGCAATGTTTTAGAATCAATATTTCCTCGGACCTTGGAATAAAATACTGCCATCTATTGATAGCCCAGTCACTGTCAGTCACACTGGTGCTCCATCCCCAACCTTTTTCAGTCATGTCGGAGATGGGTCCACATTTTCTACAAATTATGTCAATTGCTCACACCCAAATTTTGCTAATTATGTTGGGGGCACCATCATTTTCACTCCGAATCATAGCCATGTCACGTCTCCAGCCTCTATTCATCATTCAGGAGATGACTCTCTTTCCCCTTCTAATTACATCGAGAAGCTTAGACGTCTCAGACGTAAGCCCAAATTCCTTTACAGGACTTGTGAAGGAAATCACCTTACTCGTTTGTGTCCAGTTACTGCCGAGATACTAGAAGCGTGGGGCTCACCCAAGAGTCCTTCAGATTTTGAGACATCCCTGGTTTCTCCTCACACTACTTCTCCTTTGATCACCTCGGTGGTCCCACCACCGCAATCCCCTACTGAACTCGTCTCCTTTTTCGAAAATGAAGCGTATCCTACCCTCGTTACTATGCATCCTCTTCAACCTATAATTGAGGAAGTGGCCACACCAGTGCAATCTCTGGTAAACCCTACTCTCCTTGAAGAGAGTGATGCGCCTCTTAGTCATGTCATCAACATTCCTAACCCTACTCCTTCTGAAAGAGAGAGATTTATTCTTCCCCCGAATGCTCTCTCTCCAAGTCCTGACAAAGTTCCCTTCGATTGGGATGACTTGATGGGGCATCCCATACCCCCACCTATGTCTTTTCCATTAAGAGACATTATTCAAACCATCACGGCGACTGTATCCTCCATCAACACTTTCTCCTCCTCGAATTGGAGAACTTTGGGTTTTCCCAAGCTTTTGTCAGCTATTCGTGAGATACTGACTTTTCGGAGAAGACCGAGACGGGAGCCTTGGCATCACCCTTTACATGTTGATTAAGACACCGAAAATGATTCTTAGTTAAGCTCTTTTCCAACTTGTCTAAAAACCAAAAATATTTCCGAGTGATTTGTCCCTTTCACACTCGTTAAGCTGGATTTGAAAGGTCACAAGTCTTAGTTAAGCTCTTTTTCGACTCGTTATAAAAAATATAAAAGATTTCCAAGTGAACTTGTCTTTTTCACACTCGTAAATCGGATTCGAAAAGACGTCTATTTGGCACAAGTTTACCCATTTTTTACACCAAGTAGACTACAAGACATAAAAAAGGATATTTTTTGGCATTAAGTTGTGATTGCATCTCATGCCCTCACTTGCAGTATTGAGCCTTTAGCCGGTTCTCGATTTGCGTTATAAACCATTGCCTAAGTAAATTTTCATCCTCAACCAAGCAGAGCCTGGTTTATATCCTTCGCAATTCAACACCCTATACCCTGGAGGAAACATCACCCCGGGTGTCCATCTCCCACATGCATTTCCTTGCATTAAGCATAGGTACGTTCCACTGTTGGAACTAGTTTTGCTCACTTGCAACACTCGTTTCCTCCTCTGTATCATAGCATTCATTTGTTATGAAAAAACAAAAAAAGACGGGCGGGAAGGGAGTACTATATTATAATTGGAAACATTCGTGTCACCTTTGAACATAGCACAAAATTATTGAATCCTTGTGTCATCATAATTTTGGGTTTTAGCATGGCCTTAGGAAGCTGATCTCATTACAAAGTTTTCTCTACCGACTGGTTACTCTTCCAGTCCCTATAGAGAACATTATTGATGCCTCCTGCATCTAATAGTCACATCATTGAGTCTATGCTGCTGAAGTCCACCACATGTTTCATGCTCTTGTTCAAAGGAAGTCTCACAACCTGCATCGACCACTCCTCAGAAATCTTGAATTTACATGTCGACCATACCCTATTTTTTTCTTAGAATCACATGATACTATGGTCTTATCATGCACCCTGGCCCTACTTTCATCATCGGTAGGTCACCTTGAACCCAACAATCGACATATCATCATTGGTCGTTGACTGGGTGGTTTCCCTTATGTTCGATGGAAAGACATCTATTCACACTTTCGGATTCATGCAGTGTCTTGGATGCCATTAGCCTTATTGATGGTTTCCTTGCCTTTGTCAGCAGTTTTCATCATTGGATTCTATTCAGAGGGTCTTTTTCGTGTATCACTTTCATTTGATACACGTGAAAGATGCACAGGTTCATTGGTTTGTGAACATGTTCTTCGTCCGATCTCCACCAAATCATGAAGCTCCTTCTTTGTTCCTTGTGCTGACTGATGAGAGATGCCTTAATGCTCTCCTTTCAGTTGGTCTCTTTCCATCGACTTCAGCTCATCTATTTTGGATATGGGACCTATATTTTTATGAGTACCTTGAGGCTTGCAATCATTAGTGGCAAGATATCTCGCCATTGACAGATGTGAATACATCAATGTCTCCTGATCAATGGATTTCTCAAGTGTTTGAATTCGACTCCTTTATTCACAATTGTAGGAATGTACTTGGTGCCTTGATACCTACTCTCATTATTGGCAATTTGTCTCGCGTTTGTTAACGGTATACCTCAATGACTGATAATCAAACGATGTCTCATTATGTTCGACCTCAACTCCTTTATTCACATGATGTAGACTTGCACCCTTGGCGGATAGTGTAGAATACTTGAAGACATCACTATGTGGCCGCAACTTTCCTAAGCTGTTGCTTCCCTTTGATTGGACCAACACCTGTTCGACTTTAGTGATCATGGGAGATCAGATTGTGCTCCATGGGATACAAATATCTTCAGATTGATTTTGAGACTGGTTTCACTGAGCCTTGTTCATGACTATGACAACTTTTGACATATAACTGCAATTGTATCTGCCTATTCATGGCCACAGACATTTATTTGGTATATTTTCCGCATGGATCTGCATTGTATTCTTGGTAGCCATGTATGCAAAGTCAGTACAGAATGTAATGAGAAATCAAGTTTGTCTAGCTGGTTCCCTACCACTCCACTCCTGGGTTATTTATAATGTATTTCGACCATCACATATACTCCTCTGATCTCACACATTAGGGGGCATTTGTTGTAGCAAGATTTGCCTCACCATTTCTATCTTGCACAGAGGGCCTTTTCCCATTTCCCTATGCAGACTTATCATCTTTTTGATAAATCCAGAGCTAAAAATAAACATTTTTCCACATATACGTGCCCTATCAGCTATACAACAAGCGTATACACAGGTTGCTCCACTACAGCCTGCGTACAACAGGATTTGTGCCATAAAATACAAAAATGGAGTCATGTTTCCATATCATGACAAGAGATCTCTGATCCTTGGCCTTCCATATACTGGAAACGTTCTGACTCGGCCCTTCAGTTGCATTTTGAAGGCTATAAGATCACAATTTCGAGCTATGGAAAAGAGGAGAAAGCATTCAACTTTGAGAGCAAAGTTACTCTGGAGAAATTACTTCATATTGAGTCTGCATCCCTTTGTCCCTCAGGCTTGAACACAGTGTTCAGCCCCCAAGATCTTTCCCTATTGTTGAGAGAACCTCATTGTCTCTCTCTTTCGAGCTTGCCTTTGGTGGAGGATTGAAGTGGTGGAGACCCAGTTGGAAGGAGCTTGGTTCCTTGGTTTCGAGCCGTGCCGACACAAAAGTCTGTAATGTTGACACTTCTGTTGATCAATTATTAATAGAAATACTCCTTTCCCGTCCTATTGGTATCATGCAAATATATGATTATTATCCATGGGCATGTTTGTAATGTTTATTAACGGATTATGCTATTCGATGTGCTAACCCCTTAACATTATCACTATATACTTGCTTTGCTTGTTTGTTGAGAACCTATTGCAGGTACAAAGCTTTGGGTCGAAGTGCTCAACGGTGGAACATCATCAAACGTTGGATCGAGGTAGGCCTCTTTCTTATCTTTCACATTAGTTTATATAGAATATGTTGGAATTGAGTTGATTTCTGCAGTCATACCTGTCTGTTGTGGTTTACCCTTGGCCATAGAGATTTTTTCCCTCGTAACAAAGAGGAAGAGAGCTGGTGGAATATTGGGATAGTTGTAGGAAGATATCAGTGGGTTGTGAGTTTTCTGAGCTGTGAGTGGATAGTGAGAGACCACCCTCTTTTGTGGATTACTAGCCTTAGCTCAGGGGTTACTGACTGTTGATATTTGGAACAATCAGTCTATGGTTGGGTGGAACATTCCTCCCAAACAATTGGTTGCACATCCGTTATAAAAGATAAGTGTTTATCTATTTTATGTCTTGTATTTATGATTCAAATTGTTGTGCATGAACTCTGTGTATTTCAGAATGATTTATATGCTGTTGTAATGAAGTTTATTAGCTGCATTCATTTCTATTTTAGTATGTTGTAGATGTATCAATGTAATGGCAGTGAACAATAGTTAAATATTTTTTTAATCTGTAGCTGAAAGCTACAAGAAATTAATTAGTTGTAAATGAATTAAATTAGTTAACATAAATTTCATTTTTATGATAATTTCGCACCATAATGTACCTCGGTTGGGCTGGGGGACGTTACAAGAGGGATGTATCGATAGAGCATGCCCGAGGGACACCTCAACTATAAGGCTCAATGAAGTCTCTGAACTCTTCTTTTGCGAGAAATGCTTGGTAGGAAAGATGGATCGCTCGAGGGACTGTGCAACAGAGAAGGGGATGCTTGAGCCTAGAAGGTGAGTGACCACAAGGAAGATGAGACTTAGATAAATCTTTTTATCTGTTGATTGGGATCATGAGAACAATGGGTATGTCAGGGAAAACATTGAGCCGAGTAATGTGAAAACCATATGGATGCAGGTCCATGAAGTACATAGATAAGCGTTGTATTGAAATGAATCTCTTTCCTCCTAAATTATGAACAAAAATGGGTATTTATGCATTGAAATTATGAATTAATACACTTTCTATTTAAAATTGTTGTAGGCATGTGTCGAAATGCCAAGGGTCTAGGAGAGAAATAGACCAAAGAGAGGAAGATATTGTTGAAGCAGCTGAAATATGAAGGCACAACAAGTGTTGCTGAAATGCAAAGAACATCAAGGACGATGTTCCTTTTGAAGGGGGGGGGGAATCTAATACCCCATTTTTAAACCCTTGATTTTATGTAATTAATCATGTCTAATGATTACCATTCCATGGCATATAAACATTGTAACTATATTATTGTTTAACTGGAAAATTCCAACCAACTAACCGATTGGTGGAGCCTTAAAGTACTTGCCATGATACCATGAGAGGGATTGGTGAGGGGAAAAAAAAGGGGTATTCATGTGAAAATATCTGAATCCATATTGATGAATGATGTGGAGGAAATAAACACAATTCCTCTAGCTTGTAGCTGAAACAAATCAATTAAATAGAGGGGGTTGGTATTTAAACAACAAACCACCCCTATTGAATGCATGTATGTGAACTAGATGAACAAATTTAGTACCATCACCTCATTTCTGGTTGAACCCATGATTTTTCTTCTGACAGAAGGAAGAGGACATGTTGAGAACCATCCCGTGTGGGGTGTGCAAGAGTAGAATTCACAAGTAAATACAACAAGCTGGGTGAGAGAAAACCCAATCAAATTTTTGGCCTCAGAAAAGAAGGCAAGAATGTGTGCAAGAAAATATAGGAGAAGGTGCAGAAGAATTGGAATTCAGAGTGAGAGAGCTCTGGGTTTTGAACTTGGGTATGAAAGATAGACCCGAAGAACAAAGAGGTTGCGAGAGAACCATAAACATAAAATTGCGGGGGTGCATTGTGAAGCCACAATTACAAAATGGTATAAGATGGTCGTGAGAAGGAGGTCATGCTTGCGTGAGAGAAAAGACTCGTGCAATAGAAGAAGTTGTTCATGCAGGAGTAGAGGAAGCTCCGGTACACTGAACTGAACAAAGGAAGAACTGAGAAGTATGCCCATAAAATGAATGATCAAGATGGAGCAGTGAAGACCTAGAATTCCAGACTTAAGTAATAGAGGGCCACATGCTTGATGCTTGCTAGAAATAAATTGACACTGGAAGGAGAGGGCACTGAGGGACAATGTAGCCATGAAGGAACTCTCTTGTGTAGAGGAAATCCAACTAGGAAGGCATCTCATAAACCATGTGGAGGTACTGAGCTCAGTGGGGAAGGAGAGGAATCTTATGTTGTTTCCAGTGAAGTGGAGGCAAGTAACCTCCTTGATCCATTCCTTGAATGGTTGAGTTGATTGTGAGAATACCCTAGTGGTATCATGGCCTGACATGGGGGTGGCATGCTGCCGAAGTGACTAAGCAATTGAGCCTATGGTTGGGTAGAAAGGAAGTCACCCACAATCAGTTGGATGGTTACAAATCGTAAATAGATAAGTGTTTCTTATACTCTGTGTAATTGAATTGAGATGAATGACTGGATGCTTGTGATTGTATTCATGAATGTATAAGCTTGTTTCTTTTTCAATCCTTCGTGCTAACATAATTATGGAACTATAAGAATGGTGCATGCCTTGCACAACTGAATATGAACATCATGTATTGTTCCGAGAGAAAGAAAAAGAACTTGTATCTATGCTTCCTGTGTGCACAATAATATTCATGCTATAATGGTTTCCTATGAGAATGAACCAAATCTATAAGTTTATAAATCACTGATAATTTCTGAGAAAGATGAAGTGTTGTATTTCTTCCTTTAAATGGATAATGAATTAATTGTAAATCCTGTGTGTAGGAGGCTAGAGAAGGCCGTTAAACCATGGATATTCCTTGTTTTGTGAAAGGAAGGTTTGTAGGGCTCGAAGTCTTCATCAGAGGTTTAAGAGTCGAAGGATGTCGTGCTAAAATTTGGTAGAATGAGTTTGGAAAATACATTGGGATAGTCAAGTCCCAACTTAATCCTTCGTTCGTTGAGATCCCTATAGATAGAACACGAGAATGGTTGCGGGAGTGCTAAGCCTAGGAACACCCCTTAAACATTTGAACTCACAATGTTAATTGACGAAGGAAAACCTAAGGAACCTATTTAATTGATGTGATAACCCAACATGGAACATTATTCGTTGGATCGACATAAGGGATAAATGAAAACCTTCTGATAGTTATTGGATATACATGAACCTATGGTTAGGACCCATGATTATAGGGATATTAGATATTAGAGCCTGAAACAAGCTTAAGTCATGGACTTTGTGATCTCCCCGTTAGCACTCTGTAATTCCGAAAGGTTGTCAAGGGTAGAAGAAATTAACAGAGGTAACTTATCAAAACCACTTTTGAAACTGGGATCTAGCCCTGCCAGTTTCAGAGAGGGATATCTCTGTATGATTTAGATTTGTTTAGTTTTTAGATATTAGGCTAGTTAAGATAGTCTGAGTTTGTTTGTTTGTTTATAAAAGTTGGCTGAAGAAATGCATTAAACTTCCATTGGGATATGGGGTCAGTGTTAAAGATCATAATCATATGCAACTTTTTATGAGGTTTCTTCACAGGGAAAGACAATAAAACTGTTGGATCTATTAAGATTAAATGATATGGATTGGACAAAAAAGGTGAGAAAGTCAACCAAGCAAACAATCAATTAAGAATTTCCTTACTTAATATCAGAGGAATGACATATAGACCATTAAAAGACCAGAGACAAAGTATGCAAGATAAATTTTGTTCTATTGACTTCCTTTTAATGATTAGAATCTGAAAAACATAAGTGATTACAAAGAATAGAAATACATTTAACAAAGAAAGAGAAACATCACCAACAATTTGACACAAGAATCCGGTAAATTGGTTTGTTTTATTACTGGTCGATCCTTTTGAAAAGATTACAGAAATAGCTCCTTGGGTGCAAAAATCAACCCTCAATACTTCGAAGGAAGAATTATTTATACAATATTTTACATCTGATCCTGTCATAAATGACTAGGATATTATGGAGAAAAACTCTAACTAACTAGATCTCAAATTACAAAATATAGGAATGTTGTTGATCTATTTGGATCCTTTGTGCTGATTTTGTGGAAGCAATTGCTCACTCATAATCTTTGACTTGACTGTTTGCTCTATGCTGACTCAAAAATTCACATCACTTTTACTCAAGTAAAGAACACAAATCTTCCCATCTATTTTTACTGGGGATGGCAACCTTGAGTAACTTTCTGTATATCTCGTCCATCTCAGTGTACTTGAAAAAAGTGGTCTTTGTGATGAAAATGTGTTTTACCTCATGTTGGATGCTCAGGTCCAACTATAATGTTTCTAGGAAAGCCTTGCTAGTAATGCTTCCCTGAATGCCTACAAATTTCGAACCATCCTTTGCCACTATATTGATCTTCTTCTTGTAATCTAACAAAGTGATAAGCTTGTCATTTATTACCAACAGTCTAGGAAGGCCCTTCTTGTGAAGTACTTCAATCTTGTTGAAAAATATCTGCACTCCAATGTCCATTAACTAAGCCTTCTCCTCCAGTTTCAACATCAATCCTTTCTTGGCCAAGACCTACAAATACCAAACAAATATGCATAATAAAATGAAAATGCAGTTAATGAACTAAAACACTTTTTTGATTTTTATATGCTTAGAAATGAAAATAACAAGCAAATGATATTTTTTCATTTTTCAAAGCATAATCAAGGGAAAGAGAAGACAAACCAAAGACTAACACAAACCCTAAGCCACTGCTTGAAAGCAGGGATTCACTGGAATCCATAGGAGGACCTGAAGCTCACAGGTTCACCCTTAACCTTGACAACAAAACAAAAGAGATGAAGAAACAAAAAGATTCTTTACAAACTGAAAGATAATCTGAGCCTTAAACTCCACCAAACACAATCAACAGAGACTCTAGAGAACTCGGGAAGACCTGAGGAGTCAATATCTTGCTAACATGAAAGAAACGTCTTTTTAAAAACTCTTCCAAAACACAAAGACATGTGTTGTTGCACGAGCAACTTGTTGGGTATGTGTTATATTCTTCGCATGTGTGTGTGTGTGGGTGCGTCAGATACGACGACTGCGTCTGACGATCCCTTCACCTAGGACTCTGCTGTTGCGCTGGGCGCTTCCTAGGGGGGTCCCAGGGGGGACAGGTATGCCCCCCCTGGTTACGCGCAGCGTTCGGGGCAACGCCCCAAAATTTTTTTTTGGGGCGGTTTTTGCTATTTTTAGCGGATTATGCTATTTTTAGCTGATTTGTAAATTAATCCCGGATTAAGGGATTAGGGTTTTGGTATATACGGAATACCTAAAAACATTGTATATATTGTATGGCGAATGGTGAAATTCGATATAATGAAAAAGAAAGGTTTTCCCGGTTGAGGGTTTCCGGTAAAGATCTCTGTGTATTCTGTGTATGAGCCATTGATTAATTTTTGTATTGCTTAAGAATATATATGCATTGCTTTACTTCGCAGGTTTAAAACTTACACAACTTGCGTATATACGCGGGCTGTGTATAGTGAAGAATGTGTATGCAGGCGTGCTATACAAAGAATATGGCGCATAACCTATGCAAATTTTCAAAAAAAGAAAAAATTTGGACATAAAACTTGGGCAAGGGAAGCTAGTAGGTACCTGGAAGGTGACCAGAGACCTAACGTGACTTAGAACACTTAGAAAACTCAAAAAGAAAATGAAAATCAAATCAAACCAAGATCTCCCACTAAGACCCTAGAGAGACTCCCTAGTGGAGTCACCAATTCTGTTATGGGGAAACCTAAACTGGGTCTAAGGAATAGGCAGAGTGATAACTCCCTTAAAATACTGACTTATCTCTAATCTACCCCAAAACAATCTAAACTAAGTGATGAAAGAGAGGGAATAGAAGGTTAAGAAGAGCACCTTGAATCCTTACGGTTCATGTAGACCTCTTCCACTTATTGTTGCCTCTTAAATCACATATCTCCTCCCAAAGCTGACCTGCAATAGGATAAGAACACAACACAACAACATATACAATCTCTGGTAATTACTTAAAAGCCTAAATATAGATATAGTTGATCAAATAGATAAGAACATGTACACATAAAGTTTTGGGACAAATATACTCTCTTTTATTCATATACAAGATGAAAGGTTACAACATTTGCTTGCGGACACCGCTCTACGAACCAAGTCTGAGCTCCTCTGTCGTGGCTTCAAGTGCACCAATCCCACATAGAATTCTTACAACCAACATGCCATCAAGGGAATAAGGAAGGGTTTCATAGGGAGAATGGCTGGAAGGGAAAGCCGAGGATAAAACTCAGAACAAGATGCCAAACTTGGGCAATGAGAGGGAAAGGATTTTGGAAGAGTTTTCTTATTCTCTTGTTCATATGTCTAAATGAATCCCCAATACCTCTTTTTATATGAGAAAAATATGGTTATTTGGTTTGGGGATAAGCTACAAGGGATAAAATGGTTAGGAAACCCTCTATCGCCCGTAAACTCCATCGAAACACGTGAAATTTTATATTTTTTGCATTTTTTGGAGGTAAACACAGGCTAACTAGAATGCACCAAGCTTATGTATGCAGGAAAACTAGCATGCAACAAACTAGCATGTACGTAGGCTAATAGTGCAACAGAGCGTGTACATTATCCAAAAAGTTGTTTTTTAGAAGGAAACCTCAACAATATGCTTGGAAAAGGATGCAAATGGAAGGGCCAATGTCTTGGATGCATATATATGGCTTTTTTGGACTATAAAATATTGTTATGAAATATTGGATTTTCCAAAAGCTTGACACAACTTTGATTATCACAGTGTATTAAGGTCGTCTTTAGTTCTTGATCAAATAGTCCTGCAAGAAGTTTCCGAAGCCATACTGCTTCGCGACTTGTGACACTGGCTGCGATATTCTTCGCTTATGTTGTACTAAGTGCTAAATAAGTATGCCTCCTAATAAACTAGGATATCATAGCTGATACAAAGCTGAAGTAGCACCCCAAGGTGCTCTTTATGTCCACTGCACTCTCTTCCCAGTCAGAATCAGTATATCCCCACAACCTCACTTCACCACCTAAGTCATATCTCATATCATATCCAATTGTACCATGCAGGTACCTCAACACATGCTTTGTTTCAACCTAATGTAAATGCCTCAACTCAACCATAAACTGGTTTAGGGTTCTCACTGCAAAGAAAATATCTAGCCCGGTGTTAACCAGGTACATCAAGGATCTAATCAACTACATGTACATAGTGGGATCCACCAAATCTAAATCTGAAGTGGAATCAATCAACTTCTTCATATTTTTCATGTTAGGTGTATCCATGGACTTGCAGTCCATCATACCGAATCTGCTCAAGATCTCAACTGTGTACTTCCCTTGTCCGAGGAAGATCTCAAGACAAGATGCTTCATCTCAAACTCAGGGGCCAACTCCCTCTTACACTGATCAATGAGTCGGTCTGCTTCCATACGGAACAAGTCATCAACATATAACACCAAGATCAAAGGATCACCATCAACAACCTTGTAGTAAAGGTTGGGATCTGCTTCACTCTTGGTTAAGCCCAAGCTCATCAAGTGTCCATCAATCCTGGATTACCATGCCCTAAGTTCCTGCTTGAGTCCATACAAGGCCTTATTCAACCTACAAACACGAGTCTCCCTCCCATGTACCTCAAACCCATGATGTTGTTTTATGTACACTTCCTCCTCAATCACACCATTGAGGAATGCAATATTTACATCCATCTAGTGTAATATCCAATCCATGGTTGTTGCAATGGTAGGAATGGTCTTGATGGAAGTGTACCTAGCGACTGGAGAAAACATATCCTCATAGTCCACTCCCTCTTTCTAGGAGAACCCTCTTGCCACAAACCTCATTTTTTAATTTTTGATGTTTCCATATGTTGCATGCTTGATCTTGTAGATCCACTTGGAAGTCACCATTTAATTCCCCTAAGGTCTCAGCACAATCTCCCACACATCATTCTTCATGATGGAATGATATTCCTCCATCATGGCATCTCTCCAAACTTGCTGGCCTGCTGCCTCCTCATAAATGGAAGGATCAGAATCAATGATGTGACTCATCAATTCCATATAACTCGAGAATTTATGAGGTTGTCTACTTTTCCTAAAAGTACCACGGGGAGTTGCATGCCTCTATGCATCCTGCAATGTATCACGAAGCCAAAATAGCCTCTTCCTGGTCTCTGGAACAATGACTTTAGGTGGGTCCACTAGTTCAACTAGTTCTGCTGACTTCTCCTGGTAGTCTGAAGGATGATCAACTAGAACAGAGGGACCTGAACCCACATCCTTTGGAGCCTCCTGCTCCTCACTATCGATCTCCATATGAGACTCTCTGGACTTCCTGAAGGTTTTGTCTTCGTCAAAGGTGACATCCAAACTGACCTCTATCTGGAATTGTCCTGGAATGTAGATTCTCTAAGCCTTTGATGTGTTTTTGTATCCAAAAAACATCCCCTTCTTCCCATATGGCTCCAACTTTGTCCTTTTCTACTTCAGCACGTGAATGTAGACTGGACAACCAAATATCCTGAAATGACCGACCTATGGTTTCACACTTGTGAAAGCCTCCTAATTAGTCTTATCCCCCAAGATCAGGTGATGACTCTTATTTTGGACGTACATTGTTGTACTGGATGCCTCTCCCCATAAGAACATGGGTAAACCGTGATCATGAATCATGGATTTGGCATCCTCTTTAATGGATCTATTGTTCCTCTCTGCAACCTTGTTCTATTATGGGTTGTAAGGAACAATCAACTCCCTCTTGATCCTTGCCTCCTTGCAGAAATCACTGAAGTCCCTAGAAGTGTACTCTCCTCCATTATCTGACCTCAACTCTTTGATCTTCCTCCCTGTCAGGTTCTCTACTTGAACCCTCAACTCCTGGAATTTGATGAAGACCTCATCCTTGGTCTTCATGAAGAAGATCCATGTCTTCCAGGAGAAATCATCAATGAATATCACACAATACATGAATCCACCCAAAGATGCAACTGTCATAGTAATATCCCCTTGTATATTACTATTAATATGAATATGAATGTACTACATCCAAGATCCCCTTGGACCTGTTATCACTGCTTGAAAAATATCCCTTGGCATTCTTTCCAAGTGCACATCCCATGCAAATGTCATCATGCTCTAACTGAATCTCTAGAAGTCTTGTGGCCATCCTCTTCAATGATGGTAAAGCCTTGTAATGTAAGTGTGAAAATCTTCGATGCCATAACTCACAAATACTAATGACCTCCCTCTCAAACACCAATCATTGCTACAGAGTCTATACTCGAGCCCTCATGCCATACAAGAACATGCCCATTCACGAATGCAACACTGTAGCCTTTATCCTCCAATGTCGAGGTAGAAATAAGGTTCTTCTTTAGCCCTGGTACATGCAACACATCTTTTATATGAATAATATCTCTGGATTCTAGTTGGAATGAAGTTGTCCCAAGTCCTCTCACTACATACTTGGAGTTATCACCAAGTTCTACTCGCAATGCTGACTCCCTCTCAACTAAATATGAGAGACAATTACGGGAGCATGTCATGTGCCTGGAAGCACCATTGTCCACTAAAAAAATATCATTGCCATCTGCAATAGTACTTGAAATAATGGAGACAAAGACGTACTCTTTCTAAAGTTCATCTGCAATGTCATCAAGTTTAGATTCCTTTGTCTTCTTCTGTGGTGGATGCTCATCAATATCGGTTGTTGATGCATGCTGCTTTCCCTTCCTTTTATTCTGATGATACTGAGAAGCATAACAACCAAATGTGTGACAACTAAAACACTTGATTTTTGAAATATCCTTCTTCTTCTGTTCTTTAACTGGGGCTGATCCCGTCCTTGTATTTTTCTTTCCAAAATTCTTTTTTCCTTTTCATTTTCTTTCATGAAGAAGGAAATCCATTAAGAGTCATTGTAACAAGTCCCCATGAAGAAGGAAATCCATTAAAATTCATTGTAACAAGTTCCACATCATCAATGGTGTCTCCAATGGTCTTAAGTTGATCTCTCAATTGGGAGACTTTCATAAAATAAGTGGCAATTGAATCTGATTTGGTCATCATGATACAACAAAGTTGATTTCTCAAAGCTAATTTCCTGCTAGTATTCTTTCTCTCAAACAATCCCACCAAGGAATCAAACATTTCTTTGGAAGTTTTAAACTCAACAATGTGTGGAATCAAATGATCTTTTACGAAATATATCGAGATCCTCTTAGCCTTTGCTTCATTTTTCTTGTGCCTGGCTTTCTCTTCAACACTTTATGGTTCTAAGACATTTTTCTTTATAAAATTTTGAATTTCATTTTCATCTAGGATGAAGAGTATCCTGGTCTTCTAGGATTTGAAATTTGTAGCACCATCCATCTTGTCTTTTACTTTGAAACTAGACACCATCTTGTAGAGAAATAGAGAGTGACAAAAAAAAATTGGTCGCACTATGTAGTGAAGTCCTTAAGGCGGTCACGCCCTGCAATTATGCAAATTGTGACCAAAGGGAATGTGGTCGCTCTATGTGCACATGTTGCTCGCGACCATGACCGTACAATTGAAAAAAATAAAATATCTAAAGCATATCTATCAGATCTGGTACTGAATCTTTTAATTAGCTTCAGAAAAGACTTATACTAGCTCTGGCACTAAAAGATTTTAACTAGCTCTAATACCATGTTTAATTTTCTGATTTTCATATAGTATAATTATTTCCTTATGATTTAAATGCTACTGTTATCATAGAATAATTACACACTGAAAATCTCAACAAGACTTTTAACCAGTGGCGTGCTATATTAGTTTATGTGTTTCTCAGATAGGTGCAATTAGCTCTGTTGCTTCTTTCTTCATAGTATATGCCTCATGCATAATGAAACTACTGTGTTTTATTGAAGTTTGTTGTGGTATTGGTGTAATGTTTAATCAAATCACTTCACTCAAAGTTCTCTTATTTGTATGAACAAGATAGGCAAGTCTTGCAAATTTTTAGTGTAAAATATGAGATATAATATGGGCTTTTAGCTTCATCATTTGTCTGCTTCCTTTATGCAGTAACAAGTATGTTCGATAATTTATATAAAATCATTGATAGTGGGTATTTTGGAAGCTTTTGGCCTATTCAATAATTTATACAAAATTAATGATAACAAGTTTCTTAAGAAGATTTTTATTAGTTTATGTATTTCACAGACAGGTGCAATTAACTCCTCTTCTTCTTGCTTCATAGTATATGCCTCATGCACAATTCAATTACTATATTTTATTGAAGTTTGTTTCTTCATAGTGTATGCCTCATGCATAATGGAACTGTTGTGTTTTATTGAAGTTTGTTGTGGTATTAGTGTAATGTTTGATCAACGTACTTTACTCAAAGTTCTCTTATTTGTATGAACAAGATAGACAAGTCTTGCAACTTTTCAATGTAAAAAACGATATATAATATGGGATTTTAGCTTCATCATTTATATGCTTCCTTTATACAGTACCAAGTATGTTCAGTAATTTATACAAAATCATTGATAGTGGGCATTTTTGGAAGATTCTAGTCTATTCAGTGATTTATACAAAATTAATGATAACTAGTTTTTTAAGAAGACATTGGTTTAGTTTTGGCTTTAACAATACATTTTATTAACAAATCTATTCAATAATTTAGAGAAAAATAATGATAATGGGTAGTTTTAGAAGATTTTGGTTTGCCTTTGATTTCACGGTTACGTTTTAATTGTTCATATTCTGTTATCGATAATAGAATATTGTTATGCACATGCATACATTCTTGAATGAGAGTGTCTTAGGGGATAAGTGAGAAAAAATTGCATATGAATATAATTTTTATTAAAATATAATATTAAATCTTAACATATAATTCTATTATTGGTAACATTTTCCCTTAAGACACTCTCATCCAAGAGTGTATGCATATGCATAAAAATATTCAAGTATTGATGACATTGATAACTATTTGAACTGCGGAGTTGTAGAACTGTATGCATATGCATAACAATATTCTATTATTAATGACATTGATAACTATTTGAAGTGTGGAGTTACAGAACTGTATGCATAACAATATTCTATTATTGATAACATTGATAACTATTAGACTAAGTGTTGGGTGTGCGTGGGATATACCTGTGCGGTGGTGTGAAAGCTATATATATGTCGACTGTATGTCTCTGTCGAAGATGTATCTGTGCATAATATATATATATATATATATATATATATATATATATATGTTTAACAATATTTTTTAAGTTAAACATATTCACAAAATCATTTTCTTCACTTTATATATACTTATTTTTGAATATATGTATATACGTAAAAACATTGAGATATCTAAAAAGTTAAAAGTTTTTGTTGTTAATGCTGGTTGATTAACAACAAAAGAAAGTTATGTTATGTAACTATTTTATGTGTGTAAATAAATATTAATTTTAAAACATTTTTTTGTATTAATTTATTTTTTTAAGTAAGAAAAAGTTTCATAGTTATGCATATGAATATAATTTCTATTAATATAATCATAAAATCTAACATACAATTCTATTGTTGATAACATTTTCCCCTAAGACACTCTCATCTAAGAGTGTATGCATATGCATAACAATATTCTATTATTGATAACATTGATAACTATTTGAAGTGTGGAGTTGTGGGACTGTATGCATATGCACAACAATATTCTATTATTGATAACATTGATAACTATTAGACTAAGTGTTGTTGTATAGGGGATATGCCTATGCAGAGGTGCAAAATCTATATCTATGTGGATTATATGTCTCTATCGAAGATGTATCTGTGTAGAATATATATATGTTTAACAATATTTTTTAAGTTAAAAACATATGCATAAAAACACTTTGTTCACTTTATATACTTATTTTTTAATATATGTATATACGTAAAAGCATTGTGATATCTAAAAAGCTAAAATGTTTATGTATTATCAACAAAATAAAGTTATTTTATGTAACTATTTTATGTGTGTAAAATAAATATTAATATTTAAAACATTTTTTGTATTAATTTATTTTTTAAGTAAGAAACATTTGCATATTTATGTATATGAATATAATTTTTATTAATATAATCTTAAAATCTTAACATATAATTCTATTATTGATAACATTTTCCCCTAAGACACTATCATCCAAGACTATATGCATATGCATGAGAATATTCTATTATTGATAACATTGATAACTATTAGACTAAATGTTGCTCTATACTTGTGTGGAGGTGCAAAAGTTATATCTGTGCAGACTATATGTCTGTGTCGAAGATGTATCTGTGTGGAAGATATATATGTAATAACAATTTTTTTAAAGTTAAAAACATATGTATAAAAACATTTTATTCACTTTATATACTTATTTTTTAATATATGTATATATGCAAAAACATTGAGACATCTAAAAAGTTAAAATCTTTTATTGTTAATGTTTGTTGATTACTAACAAAAGAAAATTATTTTATGTGTGTAAAATAAAATCTTAAAATCTTAACATATAATTCTATTATTGATAACATTTTCCTCTAAGACACTATCATCAAAAGTCTGTATGCATATGCATAACAATATTTTATTATTAATAACATTGATAACTATTTGGGACTGTATGCATATACATAACAATATTTTGTTATTGATAAAATTGATAACTATTAGACTAAGTGTTGGTCGTGCGGGGATATACCTGTGCGGAGGTGTGGAAGATATATATGTTAAACAATATTTTTTATGCTAAGCATATGCATAAAAGAATTTTGTCTACTTTATATATTTATTTTTAATATATGTATATACGTAAAAGCATTGAGATATCTAAAAAGTTAAAATTTTTTTGTTGTTAATGCTATCAACAAAAGAAAGTTATTCTATGTAATTATTTTATGTGTATAAAATAAATAGTAATATTTAAGACAATTTTTTTATATTGATTTATTTTTTAAGCAAGAAAAAATTACATATTTATGCATACATGAATATATTTTTTTATTAATATAATCTTAAAATCTTAACATATAATTCTATTATTGATAACATTTCCCCCTAAGACACTCTCATCCAATATTGTTTGCGTATGCATACAACTATAAGATTAAGTGTTGGTTGTGTGGGGGTATACTTGTGCAAAGGTGCGAAAACTATATATGTACGGACTATATGTATGTGTTGAAGATGTATCTGTGCGGAAGATATATAAGTTTAACAATATTTTTTAAGTTAACCATATGCATACAACCATTTTGTTCACTTTATATACTTATTTTTAATATTTGTATATATGTAAAAACATTGAGATATCTGAAAAGTTAAAAGCTTTTGTTCTTAATATTTGTTGATTATCAACAAAATAAATTTATTTTAAGTAACTATTTTATGAGTGTGAAATAAATGTTAATATTTAAAACATTTTTTATATTAATTTATTTTTTAAGTAAGAAAAAATTGCATATTTATGCATATGAATATAATTTTTATTAATATAATTTTAAAATCTTAACATGTAATTCTATTATTGATAACATTTTCTCCTAAGACACTCATCCAATATTGTATGCATATGCATAACAATATTATATTATTGATAACATTGATAATTATTTGAAGTGCAGAGTTGTGGGAGTGTATGAATATGCATAACAATATTATATTATCAATAACATTGATAACTATTAGACTAAGTGTTGGCTATGCATCCCCTAAGACACTCTTATCCAAGAATGTATGTATATGCATAAAAATATTCTATTATTGATGACATTGATAATAATAATAATAATAATCTATTTTTAAGGTCACGGCCAAGTCAACACACCAAATTGGTGTATGAGACCCCCTTGTTTGTGGGACAAGGGACCCCCATTCGCCTAGCGATTTGACTGGTAAAGTCTACAAAGGTATACATACCCTACCCCCCTCTGGATTTGAACCTATGCATATGGACTGTTTGAAGTTTGGAGTTGCGGGACTGTATGCATATGCATAACAATGTTCTATTATTGATAGCATTGGTAACTATTAGACTAAGTGTTGGTTGTGCGAGGGATATACCTGTGCAGAGGTGCAGAAGCTATATCTACGTGGAATATATGTTTATGTCAAAAATATATATGTTTAACAATATTTTTTAAGTTGAGCATATGCATAAAAGCATTTAGTTCACTTTATATACTTATTTTTAATATATGTATATATATAAAAGCATTGAGATATATAAAAAGTTAAAAGCTTTTGCTATTAATGTTTAATGTTTTGTTGATTATCAACAAAATAAAGTTATTTTATGTGTGTAAAAGAAATATTAATATTTAAAACATTTTTTATATTAATTTATTTTGTAGGCAATAAAAATTTGCATAGTTATGCATATGGATATAATTTTTATTAATATAATCTTAAAATATTAACATGTAATTCTATTATTGATAAAATCTTTCAATAAGATCCTCTCATCCAAGACTTTATGCATATGCATAACAATATTGTATTATTGATAACATTGATAACTATTATACTAAGTGTTTGTTGTGTAGGGAATATACCTATGCAAAGATGTGTAAGCTATATCTCTTCGAACTATATGTCTATGTCGAAGATGTATATGTGCAGGAAATATATATGTTTAATAATATTTTGTAAGTTAAACATATGCATAAAAACATTTTTTTTCACTTTATATACTTATTTTTATTATATGTATATACTTAAAAGCATTGAAATATCTAAAAAGTTGAAATATTTTGTTGTTAATGTTTGTTTATTATCAACAAAAGAAAGTTATTTTATGTAGTTATTTTATGTGTGTAAAATAGATATTAATATTTAAAATAGTTTTTTATATTAATTTATTTTTTAAGTAAGAAAAAATTGTATATTTATGCATATAAATATAATTTTTATTAGTATAATCTTAAAATATTAATATATAATTCTATTATTGATAACATTTTCCCTTAAGACACTCCCATCCAAGAGTGTATGCATATGCATAACAATATTTTATTATTGATAACATTGATAATTATTTGAAGTGCGAAGTTGCGGGATTGTATGCATATGCATAACAATATTCTATTATTGATAACATTAATAAGTATTAGACTAAGTGTTGGTTGTGAGGAGATATACATGTGCGAAGGTGTTGAAGTTATATCTGTGCATACTATATGTTTGTGCTGAAGATGTATCTATGCAGAAGATATATATGTTTAACAATATTTTTTAAGTTAAACATATGAATAAAAACATTTTGTTCACTTTATATACTTATTTTTTAATATATGGGTGAGTGCACGAAGTTGGTGGACGATAAAGTGGCGACGGGGTGAACAAGAATGCACACTCACAGGAACGTGTGCACGTTTATAGGAACACACATGCGTTCTTGATGTAACAGGTTCGACAGACCCCGAACTTCCACTCAACAAGCCACATAGGCACATTTCCAAGAATGCGTGCGCATTCTCAAGAACACACACGTGTTCTTGAGAAACACATGTACAAGAATGCATGTGCTTTTCTAAAAAAATTTGAAATAAAAATAACGTGTGTGCGCTTTACAAACATGCACATGTTCCTAAAGCGCAAGTGTTCCTATTAATATGAAATATTCTCTACCCCACCCTCTCTCAACCCTTCTCTTTCTCTGCCCCCTCTCCCTATCTCCATCGATCTTCCTCTCTCTCATTCATTGTCTCCTCCCCTCTCTATCTTCCCCCTCTTCCCCTCGCTTTTTTTCTCCTTCTTCCCCTCTCTCTCTACCCC
>JZKD02S2309345.1:262983-273140 GCA_000966675.3 Picea glauca | reverse complement strand
ATGACATTATTTTGATCAGTGTTGCATGTTGTAGCTATGACCATCATTCTAACCTTTGATCAAAATCTGAGTCAAGGTATTAGATGGATTAAAAGTTGAGATCATAGAACTTATCTTCTAACCCAACCTTCTGTCAAGATAGCGTATTGTCTTAGTACAGGAGATAGGTTGAAGAAAGCACTCGTCATCTTGAGTGAAGGAGACTCGGAAGAAAATAAAGCACTCATTCCTGAGGACAAGGCTCCAAGTTTGATTAATCAAGTTAATAAGATTCAAAGGTACACATGACAAGTTGATGACTATAGTTGAGATAACAGTCTTTGTAAAGTATCATACTTGATAGCATGTGAGCATATAGAGATAAATGCTTAACTTAATCATTTGTCTGATGCAACTAACACCTCCTCTAGGAAGAATCTCATGTGTTAGTTCCAGGTTGCCATGGAGGAATGTTTGATCGCAACACTATGAGAGTGTTGACCTCATTTTCGTATTGTATTCCTTACCTTTAATCTTTGCTTTAGATAAATTACAAGTGATAGCTCCAAAGGAGCTACTGTGATGATTGTTCGTGCTATTACTTTATATTATCAGAAGGATATTATTCTTGCTTGCTGTTTTGTTGACCTTGCTCTAGGTCACAGGTAATAACCCTGAGGAAGCTATAGTGAAGGTTGCAGAAGGAAATGTGCTAAAGGAGAGACCATAAATGAAGAAATCGTCATTGGAAAAAGAAGAAGGTGGCTTGCATAAGCTAAAGGGTCACTCAAAAGCTGCCATGACCCACACCATTGAAAACTCATGTGAACTTTGGCATAGAAGATTAGCTCACATCAACTACAAGGCGCTACCATACATATGCAAAGCGGTCACAGGTTTACCAGAACTCAAGGTTGACCATGAAGGCGTATGCAATGGATGTGCACAAGGGAAGAACGTCAAGAACCCTTTCCGAAGAGAGACAACAAAGAAGGAGTCCTAGAGCTCATTCATTCAGATGTATGTGGACCAATGCCATCGTCCTCTGTTAGCGACAATTTCAAGGAGTTCAAAGCCTTGATAGAGAATCTTTCTAAAAGAAAGATTAAGACACTTAGGTCAGATAATGGAGGAGAATATACCTCAAAAGAGTTTGTGAACTTCTGCAAAGATGTTGGGATCAAGAGGGAACTCACTACTCTCTATAATCCCCAACAAAACAGTGTAGTTGAACGAAAAAACAGAATGATAATGGAAGTTGTGAAGACTATGATCCATGATCAAGATCTTCCTATGTGCTTATGGGCAGAAGCAACAATGGCAACTGTATATGTGCAGAATTGATTGTCCCATAGTGCACTTGAGCTCAAGACCCTGGAAGAGATGTTCACCGGAAAGAAGCCAAAGGTAAGCCATCTCAAAATATTTGGCTACCCAATATTTATTCATATACCGAAAGAGAAGAGAAACAAGATGGAACCTTCAGGAAAGAAGAGAATATTTGTGGGATACTGTGAGGTTTCCAATGCCTTCAGAATCTATATACCAGGTCACCATCACATTGAGATCAGCAGGGATGTGACCTTTGATGAAGATGCAACGCTCAAGAAATCAAGAATATGCCAGCTTGAAGAAGTATATGAAGAGGAACCCGTAATCTCCAAAACTGCAGTGAGGGAGGTTCCCAGAGCTACATAACCAGTGAGGGAAGTCATAACTTCCCTTGATGCAGAAATTCTAGAAGACCATGATATATTAGAAGTTCAAGAACCTCCTCAGATGACGATCCCCCATAAAAGAAAGCCAACTTGGGCTAGAGAGCTTATTCAAGATGGAGAGAAGTATGGTGTTCCCGAAGGAACTACGAGACATGTGAAAAGACCAAAACCGTTCTCCAGTTATATGGCTTTGATGTGTGATCTTCTAGAGGAGGAGCCTACCTGCTTTGAAGAAGCCATTTAGAGGAAATAATGGGAAGATGCCATGATAGAGGAATACCAATCCATAATGAAGAACAAAGTATGGGAAATAGTTCCCAGACCAAAGAGTAAAGATGCGGTATCCTCCAAATGGCTTTTCAAAATAAAACATGCTGCTGATGGAAGTAATGAGAAGTATAAAGCAAGATTTGTCGCTCGTGGATTTTCTCAAAAGGAAGGCATTGACTATGAAGAGACATTCACTCTTGTAGCCAGATACACTTCGATCAGAACCATCATAGCCCTTGCATCTAAGATGAAGTGGAAGTTGCACCGGATGGACGTAAAGACATCCTTCCTAAATGGTGTCAAAGAGGAAGTGTATATAGAGCAACTTCAAGGATTTGAAGTTGAAGACATGAAGTCTCATGTCTGCAGGTTGAAGAAAGCCTTATACGGATTAAAGCAAGCCCCTAGAGCTTGGTATGGCCGTATAGATAGTTTTCTGACAAGCTTAGGCTTTACCAAGAGTAAAGTAGATTCTAACCTCTACTTCAAGGTTATGCACGATGAGCCAATAATACTATTACTGTATGTTGATGACTTATTCTTAACTGGAGAAGAAAAACTCATCACTGAATCTAAGAAGAGACTCGCTTTAGAATTTGAGATGAAAGACCATGGCCTAATGCACTATTTCTTAGGTCTTGAGGTATGGCAGAGTCCAGAGAGGACCTTCCTTAATCAAGGAAAGTATGCAGTCGAAATCCTGAAGAGATTCAACATGTTAGAATACACCCATGGAAGCGAAGCTGAAGCTGCTGGTCGACACTTCGTAAAAATTGATTGATGCCACGCTGTACAGACAGATTATTGGATTGTTGATGTACTTGACAAACACCAGAACATACATTTTTTTTTCCGTGAGCACCTTGAGTCAGTTTCTGGTAGAACCCAGACATGTTCACCTAGTGGCTGCAAAACATGTGATGAGGTACCTTAAGGGTACATTAGATTGTGGTCTCAATTATGACGGAGATCATGATTTCACGTTGAGTGGGTATACTGATTCAGATTGGGCAGGAAGTGTTTCTATAGGAAAATCACTTCAGAATGTTGTTTCAATTTGGGATCAACCATGATCTTGTGGTAGAGTAGGAAGCAATCCAACATTTTTCTCAGCACAACGGAAGCAGAATACATTGCTGCATGTTCTGCCAGCTGCGAAGCTATATGGCTTCGAAAGTTGCTGACCGATCTATTTGACCTAAATATGGAAGCAACCACGATCCTATGTGACAACTAGAGCTGCATAAAGATGACAAAGAATCCTGTATTCCATGACAGGTCGAAGCACATAGAGATCCAATATCATTACATTCGTGACATGGTGCAGAGAGGAGCCTTAAAGCTTCAGTACATTAGCACAAATGAACAGGTTGCTGATGTGTTGACCAAGCCTCTATCTCGTGTAAAGTTTGAGCACTTTCGAGATAAGCTTGGTATAGTTCTAAATGACTTTCCTCGAAAGGGGGAGTAGTTGCTGTGATGAGACATCTCTTGCTTCCATCTTCAGTGCTGTGACGTAAAGAAAGAAGATGTGATGAGACTAGTACTGTGCTTCCGGATTTATAGCTGTGACGTGTAAGCCAGTCTAGTATCCTGCTTCCAGCTTGATTGCTGTGATGTAAAGCATGACGAGTATCTTGCTTCCAGCTTTATTGCTGTGACGTAAAGCAAGACGATGAGATGAGACTAGAACTGTGCTTCCGACTTGACAACTGTGACGTAAAGCCAGTCTAGTATCTTGCTTCCAACTTGATTTTTGTGACGTAAAGTAGGATAAGTATCTTGCTTCCAGCTTAAATGCTGTGACGTAAAGCAAGACGTCGAGATGAGACTAGTACTGTGCTTCCAACTTGAGAAGCTGTGACGTAAAGCTAGTCAAGTATCCTGCTTCCATCTTGATTGCTTTGACGTAAAACAGGACGAGTATCTTGCTTCCAGCTTAAGTGCTACGACGTAAAACAAGACATCGATATGAGACTAGTACTGTGCTTCCAGCTTGAGAAGTTGTGACGTAAAGCCAGTCTAGTATCTTGCTTCCAGCTTGATTGCTGTGACGTAAAGCAAGATGAGTACTGAGCTTCGAGCTTAACAACTATGACGTAAAGCCAGTCCTGTATTATGATGAGCTAGCTTCGTGCTGTGATGATGATGATGTATCACTCTTATACTAATACATATTGATGCAGATGATGATTGCATTCCTTTGAGAATGACGATGCTGCCGATAAAGAAAACTTCCGATGATTTATAGATACGCCAGTCAGTGTTCCAAGATGATATTGATGATGCTGTCCTCTCATCCACTTGATGTTGTCCTCTCTCTCTTGCTTGATGCCATTGAAGAATACCCTTCTTGTTAAGGGGGAGTGTTAAAATAATGTAACTACAAAGTCTATTCTTATTATTATTTGATATATTATTCATTGGATCAATCCCCATTGTGGATTGATCATGTCGGCTATTATATAAGGACCAAATCCCCTTTTGTGGATTGGTCATAATGTAATTGTAAAAGGCAAAAGAAGAAGTCGACCCCAGAATATATCAAGAGGCCCCGAAATATAATAAAGGTGGTTATAACCACCCAGTTTGAGAAGTCGACCCTGCTAGTGAAGAGACACTTCACACGTGCCAGTCTTGTATAAATAAGGAGGCTAGCGCTTCACTTAGACACAACTCATTTGCTCATTGAAAGACAAGTTTCAGAACTGCAATTAGAGAAGAAGGAGAGAGAGTGGCGCATCTTTGGGAGAGGATCTTCTGTATTAGCTTAAGTTATCTCTTGGCATTGTATTGGCTATCTATAATAAGGAAGTTTTGCTGGGTTTTCTTCCCCTAGAGGGTTTCCCAGGATAAATGCTGTGTCTCTTGTGATTTTGTATTTCTCAGTGATCTTGTGTTATGCTATTGTTATATATTGAAATGCAAAGAACTATAATAATGGCTTAAACATTAACAACATGAACATTCCCTTTACCAAATCTGGCCAAGCCGACCAAGTAAGCCTTCACCGCTTACCTCCAGGTCCATTTACAATGGAGTTCACCAAGCGTTTTATAGGCTTCATTACATGAAATCCATGGACAAAATACCACGGGCTATCTAAAAAACATGGACCCGAAAAACTACGTGCTTTGACCTAAAAACTAGATTTAACTCATTAACTCTTTCACTGAGTCAAGGTTAACCCAACATACATGCCCCCCACATATTCAATCTACCTAAATCTATGTCTAGACTTTTTCATAGGTTACCCAATAAACCAGGGGCACGCATGCCTATCGAGGTCTTACAGAAGTATGCCCATTTACATGCAATCAATTATTTTTACAACTCCAAAGTAAATACATTTTTTTTTCTTCACGATGATTCAACCATCATAGCTTCACAACCTCTATACTATAGACAAATAAAACTTCATCAACCATACCGATAGATGAATTTTCTTCTTTTGTGGAGTCTTCTTTGGATGTTTGTTGTCTTTTCCAACAATCCTTCTTGAGATGCCCAGATTTTCCATAGAACCAACATTTTCCCTTACCCTTACTGTCTTTTGACTTAGTGTTAAAATTAAGCAGCTGCAAGAGCCATTCTCCGGGAGGATGGCATAAGACCCTAGCTGAGATCTAGGGCCCCTAGTGCACTCCTGAGGTTCTTGGTATGGGACCAAGAAGTTAGTGCCATGGAAAAAGACCCTAGTGCGGGCCCCCAATGTATTGTTGGGGTTCTTGATGTAAGTCCCTAGATGTGTTCCAGGGAATCCTTGCTCAGTACTTGGATTTATCCTTGCTTGTGTACCTTGGTGGATAAGACCCCAGTGGTGATCTAGGCCCCCCAGATGTGTTCTGGGGTATCCTGGTCTGGGACCAGGCAGTTCTTGGTCAAGGACCAAGAATTTTGATGATGTAAGTCCCTAGATGCATTCTAGGGCCCCTGGATGTGTTCCAGGGAATCCTTGTTTGTGCTCAGATTGATCCTTGGTTGTGTATCTTGGTGGATAAGACTCTAGTGGTGATCTAGGGGCCCCAGATGTGTTCTGGGGTATCTTGGTCTGGGATGAGGTAGTTCTTGGTTAAGTACCAAGACGAGATGATGTGTGATCTTCTTCTCTCCCGAGATGGTCCATGAGACCTAGGAGTAGTTAAAGAAGAAGGACATGATCACATCAATGACATTCCTCTTATGCTGGGATTATAAAAACTTATAAGTTATCATGAGACTTATGTGGACATCTTGCCATTGAAGAAGACCCCTTTGAATTTGTCTTGTTGCCTCCCCTTGCTTGAGCCACATCCTTATTAATGTTTAATGTGGTGTTGGTCTTGTCTAGTCACTTTGACTTGTTGACTTTCTAATTAATATTTTTATAATTAAAAAATTAAATTTTTTTTTTTTTATTTTGTTTTAATTGGGTTTTAATTAACCCTAAAAGGTAGGGTTAATTTAATTAACCTTAACCCCTTCCTAAACTATAAAAAGAACCTCACCCCCTCACTCTTATATATATCTTATTCTTCCTCTTCTCTTGGTCTGATTTTTGCTGCGACTACTCTAGTTTAGTTTGGTTTTTGGGTGCGGCCTACTTGGAATGGTTTTCCTTTGCTGGTTGAGGGTTTGACCTCCTTGGATCTCTTCTCTTTTGTTGGTTGAGGGTTTGGCCTCCTTAGATATCTTCTCTTGTGCTAGTGTGGGGTACGAATGCCCTTGATCTACTCTCCTCTTGTTGTCTTTTACGGTGAAACCCTCTCTCCTTGTTGTTACAGGTGCCGCGACCCCCCCTTGTCTCTCTTCTCTAGCCTGTCACATCCTCCTAGGCTGCCGCTAGCTTCTCCTAGGCTGCTGCTAATTCCTCTATGGCTGCCTCTGATGTCATTCTTGTGTTGCTGCTGTCACCTGTTATTTACAACCTCTAGGTTTTGTTATGAAAACCTTAAGACTACTACCCTAAGATGCCTATTTGCGGTAACAGTCCTATATCTTTTGGACATTTTTTGTTTGGGATGTTAGGGGTTTTTATTTCAGCCTCTAGTTTTGTCATTAGCGTTTTTATATCAGCCCTATACCTATGCTGATTGGTCTTTAAGATCTATCGAGTTCTTCTTGGCAAACTATCCACATAGATCATGATGAGATCTACTCTTAGGGGTTTGATCCATGACCATTATAGTTTTTTATGAGCATACAAAAAAGATGACAATAGCAAACACTTAAGGTAAGTTTGTTATTTGTTTTGGCAAAGGTAATGTTTAGATTTTTGTTTTTGTTAATAATTAGATTTGTTCTTTGTTTAAATTATTGTTCATAATTATTTCTTGTTAGCTAATGATCAGATCTGTTCATGTTCATATTCAGTTAAGAATTGTTTTCTCTAATGTTCAGTTCCATTGTTTTATTTCTGTGATTGATCTACTTCAGAAATTATTGATTTGATTGGTGATCTATATCTACTGTAGTGAATAAATTTGAAAGAATATTTCTGTTCTAGTTTTCCCTTAAATTTCTAACATGGTTTCAGAGCTTAAGGCGAGAAAAGAGCTCAATTGTGGCAGAATTTTGAGCCTGCGTAGATCCACACCTAAGGGCCTGTTTATTCAGATCAACAATAAGTTGTTTTATCATCCTTTGATAGATCTAAATAGTGAATAGCATTATATCTTTGTCTGCTAGATATCTTGAGCTAATTCAACAAATAATGAAAGATGGAAACTTAACTTGAGATAAGTATTTTGAATTTTCGTAACTTGATTTAAGTTTCACATATCTCATATCGTTCTGTCACTAAAACATCATAAAATATTTAAGGTATCAATTCGATGCATTTAGAGGTCAAACGACCTACTCAAGATTATTGTAATTTCACAATAACGTGTTGGTCAATGGAATTTCTGGGTAAGAACAATTTGTGTGTAGATTATAGAATCTTGTCTTACTAAACCTTGAGAAATAGTTGTTTGGGCTACAAAATGTTTCCAGTAACTTGTTCTTAAGACTTCTTCCTCAAACCAACATTAGAAAGAAATCTAAATCCAATTAACATTAAGTTTTGGATCACATGAGGTTTGATTTCTGTCTTAAGGTTTGACTTAAATCTATGGGTAACAAATTATGAGTTTATATTCACTAACATTGTTAAGAAGTGCTCCTTGATCTACTTCCTTGGTATTTGGTGTCAAATTCTAACTCACATTGATCTGGATCTCCTAAGCATCAATGGCTTGGTAGATATTAAAAATTGAATTTGACCATATGGCATGGATAATGAAATTATCCACACTCAATAATAAACTACGTTTTCATCTTAATCCATGTCTGTCAAGCTTCCACTTTCTATCTCTTGAAATATGGTCATATGACAACATTTTAATTTTCCCTTTGACATCAATAACATCTTTTCAAATTAATTTGAATGATAGCATGGTGACTCCACACAATCTTTGGAAACTGTTAACATAAACTGTGTTCATGTCTAGCATTTCCCATTTGGAGTTTTTATTTAGATTGTGTTCTTAAATAATAACCTGAACACAGTAACTTCAAGAGGATAACTTGATGATTTCTGGTTTTGATTTTAATGCACATGGTTAACATCAATGATGTAGCACAAAGATATACCACTGAGATCAAAATGAATAAGATCCAAATAAATATTTCAGTAATTTAAGAATCAAGAGAGGTAGACATATTCGGTAATGGAAAAGAAGTTGACTCCCACAAGTATGATGATCTCTGTCGAGATTCTGGGATTAAGAGGGAGTTGACAATGCTTTACAATCCCCAACAGAATGAGGTTGCAGAAAGAAAGAACATGACATTTTGTGAGGCAGCCATAGCTATGATCAGGATCTTCTATTGTCTCTTTGGGCAGAAGCTGCAAGCACTGTAGTCTATATTTAGAGCAAGTGTCCTCATAAATACCTGGAAGAGAACTCCAGAAGAAGTATTCACCGATAATAAGCCTTCAGTTGACCATTTGAGAATATTTGGTAGTCCTGTCTATATTCATGTACCAAAAGAAAAGAGGACTAAGTTAGAAACCCTATGGAGAGAAAGACACTTTTGTGAGATACAGTGAAAGCATATAGAATCTATGTACCGGGGAAAAAGTTCATTGAGGTCAGTAGAGATGTGACTTTCCACGAGGAAGCAATATTTCATCATTCCAGAGAACTTCCATGTGATAAGGGAGCAGGAATCTCCAACTTTAGAACATTTAGGTTCACAACTTTAAGATGAGTAGAGGGAGAAGGCCATAGAGCCTTCAGTGGATCCCATAAGGGATTCTGTTGAGAAACCTCCTATCAAAAGGAGGCCAACATGGTGTTGTGAAATTTTAAAAGAAGCAAAGAAAGAAAGAAACCAAATAAGTACTATGGGCTAATAGCTTAGTTGAATCTTGTGATTGACTCAGAAACTTCCACCTTTGATGAGGCTGCCAAACATAAAGTGTGGAAGGATGTCATGGTACGAGTCAATATTGAAGAATGATGTATGGGAAGTGGTCCCAAGACCTCAAGGAAAATCAATAGTAACTTCTAAATGGATTTACAAAATAAAGCATGAAGTAGATGGCAGTGTTGAAAAATTCAAAGCTAGGTTTGTGGCTCGTGGCTTCTCTCAGAAAGAAGGAATTGATTATGATGAGATTTTTTCTCCTGTTGACAGTTGACAAAGAGGTTTATATCAAACAAACTGTTGGTTTTGTGATCCATGGGAAATAATCCCATGTATACAAATTCAAGAAAGCCTTGTTTGGATTGAAACAAGCTCTGAGAGCTTGGTATGGAAGAATTCACAGTTTTCTTCAGAGTCTTGGGTTCTCCAAGAGTATAGCAGATCCTAATCTTTATATAAACATTGTGAAGAATCATCATGTTATCTTGGTTTTATATGTGGATGATTTGTTCCTTACTGGAGAGGAACATGATAGCTGAGAATAAGAGTGAGCTTTCAACAGAGTTCGAAACGAAGGACTTGGGTCTTATGCATTACTTTCTTGGCTTAGAGGTGTGGCAGAAACCTGGTGAGATCTTTCTCTCACAAGCATGTATGCAGTTGATGTCCTTCACAGATTTGGGATTGTTAAGCCCTAATATTGGCTCATTAACCCTTAATTGGGGCATATTATATTAGTAATGTTATTTTATTTATGTCGGCTTTAGGCCATTAGTTGTAATTATACCTCCTAGTCTC
>JZKD02S2309345.1:198616-218095 GCA_000966675.3 Picea glauca | reverse complement strand
GACTAAAGCTTTGATACCACTGAAATATCCCTGATCCCGCTGATCAAGATATTTGCTACTGATCTATTGTTATGTCTTGCAGATATGATACACTTGGGAGGTTTCTCGATGCGTTTTAGTTGTATGTTTGATATCTTGATGGTTATTTCATGTGCATGTGGGTTATTGCATGTGCATATTGGTTATTGCATGTGCATGTTGCATATTTATTGTTTTTACAACATATAAAGGACGCATGCAGAAGTAAAGAACATAAACTACCCAATATCATGTATTATATGGTTCAAGCATGGAAATATAGAATATAAATGTCAGCTAGATCTTATGGATCATCACTGGAATACAAGAAAATAGCATAAAAATACTCGTGATCAGAAGATGATAGCATATTTGATGCATGCACAGATAGATCGACAAAAATATGCGATTCCGAAGAAGTGCGGTAACCGCTACCAGCTAGAAAACCCATTCGAAAGAATAGATCGTCAGAATGCGTTGGAAACTGCTCCAAGAGAAGTGCCCTGGCCTCTAAACTGAAATGGATGATTGTCAGATCTTGGATCTGGTCTCTGAGGCACTGGATCTAGACCCCTGGGGGGTTTGCGCACCTCCTGGGACACTAGATGCGCCCCAAAGGATTCCACCAATGAAATTTGATGTTATATGGCTCAAAACGATCGTCTCGCCAAATGTGGAACTGGGTCATAAGGATTTTCCCGGATCTGCTCTGATACCCTACATGCAACCCCAAATGTCTGTCCGGAAGAGCTGCACCCTAAATGGATGGATGAGGCAATATGCAAGATTCCATTGTCAGAATCCAATGATAGATGGCTCAATAGAAGCACCCTGGCTGGATCTCAAATGGGTTGGAAGGAAACTGCAATCTGGACTCAGATTTCGTGCATCTCTCTAAACTCTCAAACTGACTTGCGCCCTCACTGGCTGAGTTATGCACTCTGATATGGATACTCCTGAAAAGTACGGTGAAATACCTGGATGGTATCTCTGATGGGCTAGGGTGTGTCTCTCAACACCGAAACTGATCAATGGTGGTGGTTTCCTCCAGAAATCCATAAAACAGTATGGTCGATTCTCTTCCTCCTCTGGGAACTCTCAACATCAAATCATAACAATGCATAATGAGGAATTAGGTCAAATTCCTCCCTTTATACCTTTCCCAATCTAATTCACGATTGACCTCACTTAAGCTAGGCACTTTTCCTCCTAAGGTGATTAATTAATTAATTAAGTCCCCCTTTAGCATCTTTTCATTCTAATTCTTCATTGACTTAGGCTTAAGTGACTTTTCCTAAGTATTTTGGCTTAATTCATCGTTTAGCCATCAATTCCTCCTTATTTCTCCATCTTGTTCCCTGTTTGTGCCTGACTATAGTCTATGGGAACATACATACTACTAAGTCACTCCCTGCTGGCCTACTCTTGGGAACAAGACATCACACTCCATGGGTATCACTCCTGTCAAAGGGTGTAGGAGGGATAAACCAAAAATATTTCCCCTGCTCTGTCCTCTTCCAGTAGACGGATCGAGCTCTTCCAACAGGTTCATCTCTAACTTAGTTCACGTAGATCGGTTCAAGTCAACTCAACTCACCTGCTTTGATATCTAACGACCAAATTCTCTTCTCCTTCTCTCTCAGATCCTTCAACTCTAGGATTTGATACCACTTGTTAAGCAACAAAAGCATAAACATAACAAGATTTTAATGGCAAAGAAAATAGAACCAAGAACAAACTAGACACAACAACAATCACACAATTGACACAGTGATTTACATGAAAACCCAATATGGGTAGAAACCATGGGAAAACGATAATCACCATTCTTATTATTTAAGGGAGAATTACAATAGCCAATCACAGGAATACAACCATCCTCTCCTCTCTTCACACACTGTGCTATGTTAGAAAAATGGGTGTGCTCGTTTCAACATAGACAATATAGCAATATTGTCACCCAACCATAGGCACAAAGGCCACCCTCGAGCACATTAAACTTGATAGATAGAGTAATTACTGTAGGATACCAATATCCAACTAAGGATAGTGCACCAAGCAAGGATAACCAAAGACCAAGTAGAAAGTCCAAACCAATAACCCAAGACAAGATCACTACTGCAACAGTTGTAGTTCTCCTTCACTCATGCACACTTCTTGTCCTTATGTAGTCATGAGTGAGTGGATGAAAAATGAGATATGGCTCCCTTTATTTATAATGCTCCATCTTAACTAACTAGGCCGACTTCTCTTTCTGGGAGCTAATAACTCAATATCAATTTATTCTATTAAGCTGACTTGTCTTCTAGGGTTATTATCCAAAGCTTTAGGGTTTCTCTTGCTTCCCGGAATATTCTAGTCTCATCAAAGGTTACACGTGGAGGTTAATACCTCTCGCAACTACCATAATATCAACACTCCCTCCTAACTAGGGAGGTATTAAAGAAAATGGTCTTGAGCACAAACAAACCATTCAACCGATAACATCATCATATCCACACAACCTATCTCATGATCAAATCACAAGCACCATCATCACTTATCTGACTTGATAGTTTCCGTGGCAATCAGAATAATGCCATCCAATAGAACACAACTGTGTCTATACATAGTAGTATACAACTACTATTCGATGGTACACAACCACTCTCAATAGCATGTTGCTACTAATGAATGACGCACAATCACTATCAGTGGATCATATTCACCACAATAGAATACAACTATTTTTAAGAGAAATACAGTCTCTATAACAATCATATTATTTGATATCAATATGCATAAAAAATATTATGATACAAGCTAAGTCATCCGGGCCATTCTTCCACTCACATCTATGAGATCTGGAAGATCATATTCCCTCATAAAGTAACACATCAACCATGGGATATCTGGACTATTCTTCCCAAGCATAGAAGAATAATTGTCCCTGATTTCCGAAACTGGACCATTCACCTAACTGGGCCATTCCTCCGACACTAATCACAGTGCAACCTTGAGAGAATGAGTTTTCCCTAGGGAATGCCTGTCCCTAATCACTGAACCTGGACCATTCACCTAACTGGGCCATTCCTCCGACACTAATCATAGTGCAACTTGGAGAGAATGAGTCTTCCCTAGGGAATGACTGTCCTGCACCAATCTCCAAAACAAACCATTCTTCGAAAATGCTCACAGTTGTGAACTTAGAAAGAATGAATGTCCAACGAGGCAGACCATTCTACTTGACCATTACTCATAGTGACTGCCAAGAAGAATGTCTATCCCAGACCATTCCCCCACACTGGCCACAAGGGGAATTACTGTCTATGATACATCAAAAATCTATCAGACCATTTTCATTACGAAAATGACTGCTCGATCTGGACCATTTTCCGAAGTGGAAAATGCCTGTCCGTCAGAAATATTGAACTACTTTCCAGAATGGAAAGGAACTGTCCAAGCTGGACCATTTTCCATACTGGAAAATGACTACCCATGAATCAATAACATATCTGTGCTCCCTCCCAACCTGGGGAGCCATCTCTTCCCTTTCAGCTAAGTGAGTTATCTCCATTATCCCCATCTTGTCCCTTAAGTATGAAAAATTGATCCTGGGCAAAGGCTTTGTAAAAATATCTACTACCTGCTCATCTATGGAGATATACTGGAGTGTCACTTCTTCCTGGACTTTATCACAAATAAAGTAATATTTGATCTCAATATGTTTCGACCAGTCATAAAACACTGGGTGTTCTGATAGCCTCATACAACTTTGATTGTCACAGTATATTATGGTTGAATCTGGTACATGATCAAATAATCTAGAAATCAACTTCCTCAATGATACTTCTTCGAAACATGACTCACATGTTGTGATATATTATGATTTTGTTGTGTTGAGTGCGACAAAATTTTGTTTCCTGCTGGCCCATGATATCATTGCAGAGCCGAAACTGAAACACATACCTGAAGTACTCTTTCTATCTTCTGTGCTCCCTGCCCAATCTGAATCTGTGAATCCATGAAGTTGTATATCATGGGATGAGGTGTATCTTGAACCGTAGTTTAGCATCCCACAAATATATCTTAGAACATGCTTTGCAACTATCCAGTGTTCATGTATGGGTTCCACCTGGAACTGGCTTAAAGTGTTTACAGCAAAGCAAATGTCTAGTCGAGTATTCACTAGATACATCAACAACCCAATCAATTGATGAGATAGGGATGGGTCTACTGGATTAGAATCTGAGTCTCTTAATTTTCTTATATCTGTGGTCATAGGAGTGGCCATGGATTTGCAATCCATCATTCCAAATTTCTTAAGAATCTTTATTGCATACTTTCCTTGTCCAAGGAAGATTTCACCACGTTTCTTCCATACTTCTAGTCCCAAGTAATAGTGCATGAGATCAAGATATTTCATATCAAACTCAAAAGATAATTCCTTCTTACAGTGGGTGATGAGATACTCTGCACCTATCAAGAATAAATCGTTGACATACATCAGTAGAATCACAGGTACATTGTTCACAACCTTGTAGTAGAGATTTGGATTTGCATGACTCTTAGAGAAACCAAGCCTTATTAAGTAATTGTCAATTATGGCATACCAAGCTCTTGGAGCTTTCTTGAGTGCATACATGGCTCTCTTTAATTTGCAAACATGAGTGTCTCTGGGATGTACCTCAAAACATTGAGGTTGTTCAATGTATACTTATTCTTCAATTGCTCCATTGAGAAAGGATGTTTTTACATCCATATGATGTAAAATCCATCCCATGGAAGAAACAAGAGACATAATAGTTCTGATAGAAGTATATCTGGAAACAGGAGCAAAGGTTTCATCATAATCTTCTCCCTCCTTATGGGAGAACCCTCTAGCTACGAACCTTGCCTTGCATTTTTCCATGCTTCCGTCTACTGCATGTTTTATCTTATAGACCCATTTTGAAGTTACCATTGATTTTTCCTTGGGTCTAGGCATGATTTCCCACATGTCATTTTTCATGATAGACTGATATTCTTCTATTATGGATTCTTTCCACTGTTTCTTCTGAGCTGCTTCTTCAAATGTGGTGGGTTCTTCATTTATAAGTTTTGTCATTAATGTTGCTTAGCTGGAGAATATTTTGGGATTCTTGTTTTCTCTGAAAGTTCCACTTGGAGCTTTGAGTCTTTCTACTTCTTGTAGAGTAACTTCAAGCCAAGTTGGACATTTTCTAGTTTTGGGTACAATGACTGATTCAATAGGTTCGCATGGTTGCATCAGATGATCAAGTTGTTCTGGTTCTTCATTCTGAATTTCTGGAAGATGGGTGATTTCTTCTTTAGGCTCTTCATATTCTTCTTCCATGGATTATTCTATGGATTTCTTGAAAGCCATCTTCTCATTGAAGGTTACATCTCTGTTGACTTCAATCTTATGTTGTTCTAGAATATAGATTCTGCAGGCTTTGGAGGATTCACTATATCCAACAAATATGCCCTTCTTTCTTGAGGGTTCTAGTTTTTTCCTTTTATCCTTGGGGATATGAATGTAAACATGGCACCCAAAGATTCTTAAGTGTTCCACATCTGGTTTATTTCTTGAGAAGGCTTCTTCTGGACTCATATCCTTCAATATGTGGTGAGGACTTCTGTTCTAAACATATATTGTTGTCATGGCTGCTTCTCCCCATAAATACATGAATAAACCTTGATCATTCATTAGTGCCTTCACGGTTTCTTCAATGAATCTATTCTTCCTTTCTACTACACCATTTTATTGAGGATTATGAGGAATGGTTAGCTCCCTCCTAATCCCTACTGATTTTCAAAAGGAAATGAATTCCTTGGATGTGTATTCTCCTCCATTATCTGTTCTTAAAGTCTTGATTTTCATTCTTGTGAGGTTTTCTATTTCTGCTTTGAATTCTTGAAACTTGTTGAAAACTTCATCCTTTGTCTTCAAGAGATATAACCAAGTCTTTCTTGAGTAATCATATATGAAGGTTACATAATAAAGAGAACCTCCTAGATATTTGACTGACATTGGACCAAAAACATCTGAATGTATTAGACCTAGGATTTCTTTAGATCTATTATCGCTACTTGAGAATGACTTCTTAACATTTTTACCAAGTGCACATCCTCTGCAAATGCCTTCATGTGTAGATTGTAGTTCTGGTATTTCTTCAACCATTTTCTTGAGTAAAGGTAATGCTTGATAGTTAAGGTGAGCATACCTTCTATTCCAAAGTTCACTGGGATTTATTTCATCATGTACAAGAGCTTCATCCTTACATTCTAGTAGCCTGTATAATCTTCTTTCACGAGTTCCGATAACTCTAACATTCTTTATGCTAGAGTCTCTAGACCAAGATAGTACTTCACCATCTACAAAGGCTATTCTATTTCCTTTGTCTTCTAGGAAAGATATAGATACAAGATTTCTAAACCAGGTACATATAAGACATTACTCAAATGAACATTGTTACCTGGTTCCAATTTGAAGGAGGCTTGACCAATTCCTTTGAATGGATAGGTGTTCTTGTCTCCAAGTTCTACTTTGTGAGATGTCTTCTTTTCATTCAAATTGGAGAGTCTAACTTGGTTTCCTGTCATATGCCTGGAAGCTCCACTGTCAATTATCCACATGTCATATTCAAGAGTTCCTGTAAGAGATGAATAGGTAGATGATCTGCCTTTTCATTCATGATTTCTGTTGATTGATATATGGTCAAACTTTGACTTTGACTGGTCAAACATTGAATTTGATTGGTCAAACATTGACTTTGACCCAAAATATCGACCTTGACATTTTTTCCTTCTGAGAGTGCCAATAGGTGCACTAGACTAAGGCAGACTAGAATATCCTCTCCTTTAGTAAAGTGTTCCATTATAAGGTGCTGAGAAAGAGGTTTTAGGGTTTGCAGCTGCACCTGCTAGTAACCCTAGCGACAATGCTTCAGTAACTGCACCTACTAGAAACGCTAGTGGTAGTTCTTCAATGAGCTTGATAATATTATGGCTTATCTTCTTTCCAGTGGTTAGAATGACTGAAGGAGGTGTGGGCCCATAGCCTGTTAGAAAAATGGGTGTGGTCGTTTCACCATATTGTCACCCAACCATATAGAAATATTGTCACCCAACCATAGGCACAAAGGCCACCCTCAAGCACCTTAACCTTGAAAGATAGAATAATTTCGATAGCATACCAATAACCAACCAAGGCTAGCACACCAAACAAGGATAACCAAAGACCAAGCAGAAAGTCCAAACCAATAACCCAAGAAAAGATCGCTACTACAACAGTTGTAGTTCTCCATCACTCATGCACACTTCTTGTCCTTATGCAGTCGTGAGTGAGTGGATGAGAAATGAGATCTGGCTCCCTTTATTTATACTGCTCCATATTAATTGACTAGGTTGACTTCTCTTTCTGGGAGCTAATAACTCAATATTAAATTTTCTATTAAGCCGACTTGTCTTCTAGGGTTATTATCCAAATATTTAGGGTTTCTCTTGCTTCCTAGAATATTCTAGTCTCATCAAAGGTTACACGTGGAGGTTAATACCTCCCACAACTACCATAATATAAACATGCAACATTACATTGCTCATTGCTCACTTCACCTCTATGGGTATGCTAATATATATAGCATCTATCAAACAATTAGACAAATCGATTACAATATGATCCACTAGTTACACAAACTGTTCACTGTAGTGTGCATGCATGCACATTCTATTTTTAGCTAATATGCATGCAACCGCATGGGAAATTAGTTGGGAAGTTTTCAACATCATTCTCATCGGTTGTTTCTATGGGATTAAATATGATTATCATCAATGAACATGCCTCATAAGAGTAGCATTAGAAATATTCTTAATAAGGCTAGCAATCCATCATAAATCAAATTTCAAACAATTATCAACCTATAAGTCTAGTACCATTAAGGATTTTTTTTGAATAATAGGCACCATTTTGGCAGTGTTATTTATGCTGACCATCTAGATTTCATTGGAATTTTTTATAGCTTATGATTTTTCAATAATACCATCAACAAACAGTGGAGGATAATTATTTAAAAGTTGTTATTCCACTAACATCTTTGGAATTCGATTGAAGTACCCATCCATGCATTCTATAATTCTAGATTTTCTCTAGTCTCCTTTTTTTCCATGATTATGAAACATGGGTTGGACACAACACACACAACATTGTTTTATTGAACATTCCTTCACACCATCCCCAATGAGGATTTTTTTGGGACTTTGAACATCTTTGGAATTCGATTGAAGTACCCATCCATGCATTCTACATTGCTATATTTTCTCTAGTCTCCTTTTTCCCATGGTTATGAAACATGAGTTGGACACAACACACAACATTGTTTTATTGGACATTCCTTCACACCACCCCCTACAAATAGAACTCCATAAGAATATTTTTTGGGGGCTCTGATTTTGTAATCTTACTATCAAGGGCTGAAGGTTCATTCTGTCATTGTCTCCATATTTTAGTGAGGGCACTGCCAATGCTACATGCACTCATATGCTCAACCTTTCTATATTTTGTGTTAGTCTCTTATTTTCTTTGGTATGAAATATTGTTGGGCCATAACAAAGGTTGAGTTTGTTATGTTTCATATTTTTTTGACCTAAGATATTTTTTTTCTCCTCGCACAAGTAAAAAACTGTCAAACTAATTGAAATTCATTCATAATTTACATCTTAAATGATCATTCTGAGAATCAACACATAAGGATATAAATATGGTACTGTACATTGTCTCTAAAGATATTTATTTTGTGGTATGATACATTATAATGATCTCTCTACTGGAAAGACCCCATAATGTATTTTAAAGAAAAAAACATATAAACTTAGACGACCCATTTTTAGTAATATCCAAACAAGTGTTTGAGACTCCTTGCCTCTCGTCTTTGCTTCTGTGAAATTCAAGATGAAATATACTACACCGATGTTGACGACCAAAATGAATGAAATTGAGTAATAGTGTAGAAGCCAACTCCAATCCCCGGTTGAAAAAGTACAGAAATACAAAACCAACATGCAATGATAAAGAGACTAGAGTTGCACGATTGATATCAGTCTAAACAACCGAGGATCTTAACTAGGTATTAGTGCATATTGTAATTTGTGGGATGTGCATCTCACTATTCTTTACAATTGGTTTGTAGTATATATGGCATGTTTCCAATTCTTAGTATTATATCTTTAAGTAATTGAGCAAGTTATTGCAAGCTCTTTTGACATTCTTAAATCATCAACTTTTCAAGTCATTAAATGATAACCATGTTTGGTTATAAAGATGGCATCTTACATGCTTCGTTCATATAAATTTGATATCTGGCCAAAGGCATTTCTCGTAGTGAAGGTTCTTGTCATTGATGAAATTAATCTTTATTGTTGGGAGACATCACCACTACGTTATAGGATTGAGAAAATTGTCAAGATACATGACCATTGCACTATAGGAATGAGAAAAGAAAAAAATGGTTAATGGGGATAACTTTGATGAGAAAAGATCTAATAATAATAAGCTTTTTGGGCCTTTCTATCATGCTTATTCAAAGAACTATGATCCACCTTTTAATTTATTGTATTTTTCCTATTCAGTGCAAATAAGGCATTGAGTAGGTTAAAGATAAACAAAAATCTTCCTCAAATATTAAATTCTTTCTCGGAGCACATCTTAGATAGGAGGTAGAATTATCCTTCTAGTGAGGCTACTCAATTCATAGAAGTATTGCGGCCTCTTACCAAGACTAACATGATGGAGATACCCGTATGGGGTGTTTGGGATGCTAACCCTGGGGATACCCCTCCCCGAGGATGACTTCAATGACTATAATGAGGTGTCTCCCACCAACTTAGAGCTCGTATAGAATGAGGACCCTCCAACAGGAAAGCCACTCCCGCATTTAAGGCACAACAACCCCCTCGAGATTTTTCGCATGAGAAACCATGTGGGCTTTGAGGTGACTCCCACCAGCTCAATACTCGCACAAATAAAGGACCCTCCATCCGGCACGCTGCTCCAGCATTTAATGCACAACATCTACCCCAAGACGGTTTGAACGGGAAGCCATGTGGGCTCCCACGAGTATTCGGGTCCCTCCCTGGCTTAGATCCCAGTCAGAGCAACCACATGGACATAGAACTTAATGCCAATAACTATTCGTCCTCCCGATGAGTCGAGGCATTCTCCACTCACGATCAACCCTCTCCATGTTAAGATCTACAATAAAAATCATGGATGCGAGCCAAAGCCAATGCTCGAAGCCTGCTCTGCAAATTGAGAATCATGCTCTTGAAACTAGTTTCCTTCACTCCATCGTCGGTGATTGACACTCTACTCCACTGCTCTCTCACTTATATCACCCTTCGATCCATGCTTTATTCCATGACATCATGGCACCTCGGCATGGTTATCCAAGAGACTATTGTTGAGGCATAGGGACACCATAAGATTCCTCCTACCGCCAACCTGAAGAGGGAAGACTAGTCTCTCGAGTGAAACACGAGGCTCACAATGTAGCCAACAACTACCATAGTAATAGTCCCCACCTCTTTCAACGGAGTTTGAACAAATTCAAAGTTGTTTTCAGCCTAGAATGAGACTTGACCACAAACTCTGAAGTAGCTGAGACTACAATTAACTGGGTTCTAGATGTAGGGAACACTAGAGAAAGGGAGACTCACTACTGGAAGATAGTAGAATTATACTGGCATATGAAAACCTTCATAAGACAAATGATCCAGACCAGGGAGGACACCCAAAATACAATTCAACTTCAGCTTGATGGTCTTCACTTGATGATCAGAGAGATTCTAGCTCGTCTTCCTCTTGCTTCAAACAATCTGGCAATGTCAGCAATAGTTCACAACCAACAATCTGGTCAAGACAAGGTTCAAGGAGAGAATCCCCTGGATGCCTCAGTCGTGTTGATGTTTTGGTATCTGTGGGAAGATCTTTCCCTCCTAGATGGAATTTCTTAGATCCAGAGAATATTCTGGAAGCAAGAGATCCATTGGACAGATGTTGAAATACCCTAGAAGAGAAGTTGACCCAGAAGAATAAAGTATAATGAAAAGACACCTTCCTAGAAGAGAAGTCGACCCAGCTAGAAGGATAAGAAGACTATAAATAAGGAGGTGCCTTAGCTCATTTTCTTCACTCACTCACACTCTCCCAGCTACACAGAAGCAAGGCACAAGTTTGGAGGAGGTGACGCAGTAGTTGCAGTTGTACAATTTATTATTGCTCAGTCTTTTGGTATCTCTCTCTTGTGCGCTACTCCTTGAGGAGGTGCACTACCTTTTTTTAGTTTTGTTGTTGCATATGGGGTGGTATTTATGGTTAATATAGCACTTGTGCTAGGGTTTATCTGATTGGACTTGATTTGTGAAAAAAATATATCTAAGAAAGGTTGTTGGGGTTTTTCCCCCATTTGGGGTTTTCCCAGGATAAATCTCTTGTGTTCTTTTCTGTCTCTTGTTTATGTTGCTACTTATCAATACATGATATATATGTTAATGGTAACAAATTAAAAGAACACTAGTAACACTATTTCTCTGTAAATAAGGAAAATCCAACATGGGATCAGAGTTGGTTACCTTCAGAATAGTTTGACCACTGGAAGGAAGATCGCTACAACGACACCTTGCATCACATTGCAGCTGCAATACTTTGTCAAGATTGTTGAGAACTATCCCAAGGACATTGGGAATAATTCCTTCACAGAGCAGTTCTCTCTAACCTAGCACACCCCCTAAAACCCTCAGTGTGTAGTTTGGTGAAGTTTGAAAAATCAAGGTTTTTTAGTGCTAGGGTTTCTACTAACGAAAATGTCAATGAGTATGAGAGTTGAGGATAGATTGGATGGAGAAGATAAATTCATATCCTGGAAGAATAGAATACAACTCATTCTATAAGAGAATTAATTATTGGATCATGTCAAAAATATGCTTCAAGAACCTGATGACGAAGAAGTAAAGGCAAAGTTCAAGAAGAATGAGGTCAAGGCCAAGAGGATCTTGACAGACTCAATCAAGGATCACCTGATACCCAATGTATCCGAACTAAATACTGCAAAGGAGATGTTTGGTTCCCTAACCAAACTCTATGAAAGTGAGAACACCAGTCGAAAGCTTACCCTACGACATCAACTCAGAAATGTGACTATGAATATGCCAACGATGATAGCCAACTTCTTTACAAGGATCTCACAGATCAAAGATCAGTTAGCAGCCATTGTAGATCTAGTTGAATATGTTGAACCAATAACCACTACACTAAATGGTTTCCCTCCCTCTTGGGACCCATTTGTCCAAGGAATTTGTGCAAGAAGGAAGTTATCCAAGTTTGACAAGTTATGGGCAGATTGCTCTCAAGAGGAATCTAGATTGATGTACAAGAAACAAAAGGTAGATGATGAAAAAAACCAAGCACTTGCAACACAAGTGAATAAAAGAAAGGAAAGAGAAGAAGGAAGTACAGGGAGGTCTAAGAAGCCATGTCGTAAGAGGGATGTGTCAAAGGTTCAATGCTTCAATTGCAGGAAGATGGGACATTATGCTGCACAATGTCCTCACAAACATGAGAAAGAAAAGGAGAAGAAAAAACACCATGCACATGCAGTAGAAGCCGAAGAGCACTCCAAGGCATCAAAGGATGGAGAATTTGTCTTTTAGACAATGGTGTTTTTCATATGAACGATAGAAGGAAACTCAAGTAGGACAACAAAACCAGACTTCGGGTTTTCATATCAGGTTTGATATTTTATATTTTTGTTGCTTAAGGACGTATTATACTTAGGACAACAATCTTTACAACTTTATTATTTTCTATTGATATCAAATTTTTAGGTACACCTGAATACTGTCGATACGATTACCATTAAGAAAATGATCATTGTTAATGATATAATTTTCTAATGAAATTGATCTCCTCTAGGAGATGTTCTTGATTACTAACCATTCCATGGAGGTTACCATGGAAATGTTGTTTTTCTCACTTGTTTCGAGCAGTTCATAGGTGATATCTATGAGAAGGAGCTATGATGAAAATTGCAGGAGGAAAATATTTAAACAGTCTCTAGATGAGACATAGAACCGTGTACACAAATGTACACACCCATGTGAAGTAGAAGACGAAGAAGAGTATCTCTTATGAAGATTGAATGTGAGGAGCAGAAGACTCCAAAGATGACTGTACAGTTAATTTGACCACTCTTCAGATCATCAGGAAGAGTTAATAGTGCTTGAAGGGCCTACCTAAAAATGATGTAGTAAACAAGCATATGTTGAGGTACCTTCATGGTATGGTTGGATATGGATGTGAAGCTGCAGGGATATACAGATTCTGACTGGACAAGGAGTGTAGTGGATCAGAAGAATACTTTCAGATGTTTCTTCAATCTGGGATCATGCATGATATAATGGTTGAGAAGGAAGCATACATTAGTGGCGCTCAGTACTTTAGAAGCAGAGTATATCATAGCAAGCATGGCAATCCTGAAGCAGTGTAGCTCTAGAAGTTGCTAGCTGGGATATTTGATCTAGGATTGGAGCCAAATTTGATACATTGTGACAATCAAAGATGCGTAAAGATTACCGAGAACCATGTATTCCATGACATGTCTAAGCATATAGAGATAAAATATCATTACATTCGGGACATGGTGCAGAGAGGAGCTGTGGAGCTCTAATACATATCCATAGATGAGCAGATAGTGAGCATCCTCACCAAGCCCTTGTCAAGAGTGAAGTATGAGTACTTCAGGTCCAAGCTTGGAGTGTTTCTGAATGTTCACCCTCGTTGAGAGGGAGGTGTGTTGTTTCTTCTCATGCCGATTAATCCCTCTGGCCAAGGGTTCCTTGGATCAGTCATGTGAGGTGACTGAGGGAGTAATGCACTGTCGAACTTGCTGAGAGAAGAAACATCACACACGTAGTCATAATACTATGGAAGAGATGGTGTGACTCTAGACAATAGTTGTGTGCTACTTCAGTGGTTGTGTACCACTGGCGGAGACTGTGTGTCTCTGAACAGTAGTTGTGTGATACTACGATGAATGTGTTCCACTGGCGGAGGCTATGTGACTCCGAAAAATAGTTGTGTGCTACTTCGGTGGTTGTGTACCACTAGCGGAGACTATGTGTCTCTGGACAATAGTCGTGTGCTACTACGGTGGGTGTGTTCCACTAGCAGAGGTTGTGTGACTCCGAACAATAGTTGTGTGCTACTTCGGTGGATGTGTTTCACTGGTGGAGGCTGTGTGACTTCGGATAGTAGCTTTGTGCTACTACAGTGGATGTGTTCCACTAGCAATGACTGTGTGTCACTGGACAATAGTTTTGTACTACTTGGCATCAATTGTGATCTATTGGATGACATTGTAGTAGCTGTGTGCTACTAGCTGATTATCATGGAGATTACCAGATCGTTTGGATGTATCTGTGTGTGCTACTATTTGATCGCAGAGACTGTGCCTGATTATTCGAGCTACCAAAGGTATTGTAGCAGTCATGTTCCTGCTAGTAGATTGTAGAGTAGTCAACGGACTACCAGATGACGACATCGTGAAACATGCCTCCTAGCTAAGAGGGAGATTTGATGTTTTGGTAGCTGTGGGAGGATTTTCCCTCCTAGATGACCTTTCTTAGATGCAGAGAATATTCCAGAAGCAAGAGATCCATTGAACATATGTTGAAATACCCTAGAAAAGAAGTTGACCTAGAAGAATAAAGAATAATGAAAAGACACCTTCCCAGAAGAGAAGTCAACTCAACTAGAAGGACAAGAAGACTATAAATAAGGACACGCCTTAGCTCATTTTTTCACTCACTCACACTCTCCCAACTACACAAAAGCAAGGCCCAATTTTGGAGGAGGTGGCACAGTAGTTGCAGCTGTATAGTTTATTATTGCTCAGTCTTTTGGTATCTCTCTCTTGTGCGCTACTCCTTGAGGAGGTGCACTACCTTTGTATGGTGTTTTTGCTGCATCTAGGGTGGTATTTTTGGTTAATCTAGAACTTGTGCTAGGGTTTATCTGATTGGACTTTCTTTGTGAACAAAATCTATCTAAGAAAGGTTGCTAGGTTTTTCCCCCCATTTGGGGTTTTCCCAGGATAAATCTCTTTTGTTCTTTTCTATCTCTTATTTATGTTTCTAATGCTCAGTACATGATATATATGTTAATGGTAACAAAGTAAAAGAATACTAGTAACAATAATGATCTGTAAATAAGGAAAATCCAACAAGTCGAGTCTTCCACTCTCTGAAGTTGGTTACCTTTCAAGTCTCCTTTTTTTTGTTAAAATGATAGACAAAAATCAGAATAGGCCTGCTATCTCTATCGAATTTAATTGTAGAGTATCTATGGTACCTCTAGTTTTTAAAGTTTTTTGGACAAAATACAAACAATATATTTGGATTGATGATATTCTCCTTTGTTGCTAGTATGGTTTTTTTGATGTTTTGGTATTTGTAGGAGGTATCAAACTCCAAGTGTAACCTTTCTACTTAAAATATAATATTCTGGAAGTAAGAGAACCATTAGACAGATGTGTGAAACCCCTAGAAGAGAAGTCGACCCAAAGAGAATAATAATAAAGTATTAAAAGGCTCTGGAAAGTGAGGTCGACCCCACATGAAAAGACACTTTGACAAACTAGTATAAATAGAGGCTTGGTGCTCCTCATTTGTACACACTCTCATTTAGTAGAAGGGGGGCGCAAGTTTGAGGAGTAGCAACTACATCAACTGCAGTTGTAGTAGAAGGAGGCACAAGTATGGAGAGGGTGGTGGGGTAGTTGCCATGGTGTAATCTTAGTCTTTCTGGTATCTCCCTTGTGTGCTTCTCCTGGTAAAGGTACACTTCTATTAGTATAGGTATGTTCTCTTGGTATTGTGTTGTTGCTGCAACAATGGTGTTTCTGGTTAGGGTTTATCTATTGGTTCTAGCGTGGACTTACCAAAATTATTCTATCTAATAAAATGTTAGTGTGATTGGGGGTGGCATCTATGAATGCCTATGGTTGGGTGACAATGATGTGACATTGTCTATGGTTAAACGAGCATACAAAAAATTTAACATGGTATCAGAGCTAGTTTCCTTCATAACAGTCTAACCGATGGAAGGAAGATCCTCAATTTCCCCCATTGTCAAGCTCATTGAGCACTTACTAAACCCAATATGAAGGTCACCTAAGAAGGGCACATATTTCCCCTGGATCAGATCTCCAAAATTCTGAAATTAAAAATTAGGGTTTCCTCATAAAACCCTAGGTCTGTAATGCCAATTACAATTGCTTCATGCCAGTTGCTTCGTGGTAGTTGTAGTGCCAGTTGTTATTAGGGTTTAAGATACTATTAGAGTTCTTTAAATTTCATTAGATAACAATAGCATAATATAGGATCACTGAGAAATACACAATCACAAGAGACACATCACTTATCTTGGGAAACCCTCATGGGGGAGAAAACCTAACAAAACGTCCTTATTATAGATAGCCAATACAATGCCAAGAGATAACTCAAACAAATACAGAAAGTCCTCTCTCTCTCTCTCTCTCTCTCTCTCTCTCTCTCTCTCTCTTCTCCAACTATAGCTCTGAAACTTGCTCCTCAAATGAACAAGTGAGTGTGTGTCTAAGTGAGGCACTAGCCTCCTTATTTATACAACTCTGGCACATGTGGAGGTGTCTTTTCACTGACAGGGCCGACTTCTCAATATGGGTGGTTATAACCACCTTTAATATATTCTGGGGATGACTTCTTATTCTGCCTTTTACAATTATGTTTTGACCAATTCGCAAAAGGGGATTTGGTATTTTACAATAGCCGACATGATCAATACGCAATAGGGGATTGATCTAATGAATAATGCAACAATAATAATTAGAATACACTTTGCAGTTACATTATTTCACCACTCCCCCTTAACAAGAAGGGTATTCTACAACAACATCAGTTGAGAGAGAGGACATCATCATCAACAACATCAGGTGGGTGAGAGGACATCATCATCAATATCATCTTGGAACACTAACTGGCGTATCTATAAACCATCAAAAGTTTTTCTCATCGACAACATCGTCATTCTCAGTGGAATGAAATCATCATCTGCATCAATATGGATTAGTATAAAACTAATACATCATCATCACAGCACGAGGTTGGTCACATCATCATAGCACGAAGCCATCTCATCATCACAACATGAGGTTGGCACACTACACAACAATTAAGTTGGAATCACAATACTAGACTGACTTTACGTCACAACAATTAAGCTAGAAGAACAGTACTAGGTTGGCTTTACGTCACAAAAATTAAGCTAGAAGCACGGTACTAGACTGGATTTATGTCACAACAATTAACCTGGAAGCAAAGTACTAGGCATATCTCAACACAACAATCTAGACTGGCTTTATGTCATAGAAATTAAGCTGGAAGAACAATATTAGGCATATCTCAACACAACAATCTAGACTGGCTTTACGTCAAAACAATTAAGATGGAAGCACAGTACTAGGCATATCTCAACACAACAATCTAGACTGTCTTTACGTCACAACAATTAAGCTGGAAGAATAGTACTAGGCTAACATATCTCACCACAACGATTAAGCTGGAATCATAGTACTAGACTGGCTTTACGTCACAACAATTAAGCTGGAAGCACAGTGCTCGACTGGCATATCTCAACACAACACTAATCCCCCTTTCGAGCGAGGTCCTTTCAGACTATACCAAGCTTATCTCGAAAGTGCTCAAACTTTACATGAGATAGAGGCTTGGTCAACACATCGACAACCTGTTCATCCGTGCTAACATATTGGAGTTTTATGGCTCCTCTCTACATCATGTCACAGATGTAATGATATTGTATCTCTATGTGCTTCGACTTGTCATGAAATACATGATTCTCTGTCATTTTTATGCAGCTCTGGTTCTCACATAGGATCGTGGTTGCTTCCATATCTAGGTCGAATAGACCAGTCAATAACTTACGAAGCCATATAGCTTCGCAACTGGAAGAACACGCAACAATGTATTATGATTCCACTGTACTGAGAGAAATGCTGGATTGCTTCCTACTCTTCCATGAGATCATGGCTGATCCCAAACTAAAACAACATCTTGAAGTGCTCTTCCTGTCAGAGACACTTCCAGCCCAATCTGAATTAGTGTACCCACTCAGTGTGAAATCATGATCTCCATCATAGCTGAGACCACAATCTAATGTACCCTTAAGGCACCTTATCACATGTTTTGCAAAAACTAGGTGAACATGTCTAGGTTCTACTAGAAACTGACTCAAGGTGTTCATGACAAAATAAATATTTGGTCTAGTGTTCGTCAGGTACATCAACGATCCAATGATCTGTCTATACAGTGTGGAATCAATCAATTCTGACGAGGTGTAGACCAATAGATTCAACTTCATTTCTATGGGTGTATTCATGGATTTTCACTCCAGCATGTCAAATATTTTCAGTATTTCGACTACATACTTCCCTTGGTTAAGGGAGATTTTCTCTGGACTCTGCCATACCTCAAGACCTAAGAAATAATGCATTAGGCCAAGGTCTTTCATCTCAAATTCTGAAGCGATCTTCTTCTTACATTCGGTGATGAAATTTTCTTCTCCGATTAAGTAAAGTCCAAGCTCGTCAGAAAACTGTCTATCCTGCCATACCAAGCTCTAGGAGCTTGCTTCAATCCGTACAAAGCCTTCTTCAACTTGTAGACATGAGTCTTCCCGTCTTCAACTTCAATTCCTTGAGGTTGCTCTAAATACACTTCTTCTTCAATGACAACATTTAGGAAAGCTATCTTTACGTCCATCTGGTGAAACTTCCACTTCATCTTATCTGCAAGGGCTATGATGGTTCTAATCAAAGTGTATTTGGTGACAGGAGCGAATGTCTCTTTATAGTCAATGCCTTCCTTTTGAGAAAAGCCATGAGCGACAAATATTTCTTTATACTTCTCAATACTTCCATCAACAACATGTTTTATTTTGAAGAGCCATTTGGGAGATACCACATCTTTACTCTTCTGTCTGGGAACTATTTCCCATACATCATTCTTTATTATGGATTGGTATTCCTCTGTCATGGCATCTGCCCATTCTTTCTTCTAAATGGCCTCTTCAAAGAAGGTAGGCTCCTTCTCTAGGAGATCACACATCAAGGCCATATAACTGGAGAGTGGCTTAGGTCACTTCACCTGTCTCGTGGGTCCTTTGGGAACACCATACTTCTCTCCATCTTGAATAAGCTCCCTATCCCAAGCAGGATTTCTCTTAAGGGAGATCGTCATTTGAGGAGGTTCTTGAAATTCTACTATATCATGATCTTCTAGAATTTACTCATTAGGAGAAGTTACGACTTCCCTCACTGGTTCTTTAGCTCTAGGAACCTCCCTCACTGATTCTGCAACTTTGGGAGCTACAGG